>JAUOBV010414636.1:0-28494 GCA_032360425.1 Rubia occidens | reverse complement strand
ATCAATGTTGAAAACAAGATTTGGGGGGGGGGGGGGTTATCTACCAACTACAAGCATGCAAGAACTAGAGTGTAAACTATATCTAGAACTTGGGGATATTTGGGTTACATGACCGGTAGTATATTTTGATCCTAGATTTAATCAAATACAAGACATATAAACCTATCTAAATACTTATGTCACATAGTGTGGTCGATAGTCAACACGTCCCCTTGTCTATCACACAAAGGTGCTCTCATTTTTTTCTATGGACACCGCCTCCATAATTAGGGAAGTACAACAACGGCCTCGCCTATTATACTTATCTACTCATTCCTTGTAAATAATTACATCATGAGCACTTCACTACGAATGCTTCTCCCTAGGCCTATTGAGGTAAATGGATTGGCACCTCATGGTGACTCTAGGGTTACGATGACAAAGATCAAATTATGCTAACCCTAGTTGGTACTAACTATTTTATCCTTGCCTATTGAGCTCCTGCCAGTTTAAAATAGAGTATGGTCATAAGAGAAGTGCTCATGACCCACATGCATACACACACATTCGCGGGCTCTCACTCCCTCTATTACCCTAGCGATGCTCCTAAGGGGACAACAATAGTGCACCATATATGAAAGTAGACTAAGGTGTATGCTAGCATAGTATATCAATCACACTTTTAAAAGAATGTAAGGGTTAAGTCAACATAATATTCATAAGCATTAAAGGATAGGAGACACTTAGAATCTCACAAAATAACTACCAAGTCATGAATAAAAATTTAAATCTGGAAGCTAATTAACTATTCCCTAATCATTGAACCCAGTGGATTCATTGAATTCAATGCCCTTGGGTAAAACTAGAATAATTAAACTAAGAGAAAAGGGTTAGCCCCTCTCTCTCTCTACCTACTCTTAGGAAAACTAGGATAATAAACTAAAACTAATACCCCACTTAAACCCTAATAGACATATGTCCCTATATATAGTAAGATAGGTATTGAGCCTTAAAGGAGGCCTAAAAAGGCAACTAACCCATAGTTGGCTGCCAGGACCAGGCCGTGCAATAACACATGACCCATTCAATAGGGCATGGCCTGCAGGTTGGGCGTGTGTCATTCGGTCTTTCGAGTGCACGGTAATGAATTTTCTTGCAAGCCATCTACTAGGAACATCTTCTGGATATTTGCACAGCACGGGCCATGTGATTCCCTGTGAGCTGCTTGCTGGAAGGTTGAATTCACCTTCAGAGTGACAAGGGCCATGCAAAATCTTGCGGGCCATTGACTAGGAGTTGATTTCTTGGAAATTGATGTGCACTATTATGCATGCATTCGTAAATGCATTTAACACATTTATTATTATATTTTATTTTGTTGATTGCTAGTTTTTGTTAGGATTGCTCGACTAAGGGTTTAGATGACCACTTTTGGTTTTCTTGTCTAAATCCTGCAGTTTGTAGATGTAATTTAGACTAATGGGCACTTGGTATTCATGAGCGCCTAGATCATCCTCTTTGATTTCATTAGTAGGTTTCCCGTTAATTTTTTTTCATTTTATTTTGGTGGAAGGCCATCCGCAAGGTGGTAGTAGATATTTGAAGGTCATTCGCAAGAATGGTAGAAGATATCAAAGACTATTCACAAGGATAGTAGTAGATCGAAGGCCATGAACTTCAAATCATGGTAATAGATGGAATTGGGACCAAGAAAGGCGGAGTCAAAGTTCAAGAAGGACAAAGAAGAAATAGAGGGATCGTTGTTCGAGGTTGCACAGAGTTGTGGGCAAAATCCAAGAAGAATCAGCACTTAAGAGTGTCACCATTGGATTTTTCTTCTTGAGAGCTATAAATCAATTACAACTCCCAAATCAGACTAACCGTTCACCCGTAGCGGAGCGAAGAAGTTAGCCATGCGAACCAACCACGACCAGCGCAGACCGTATATGCTTGGTGCAGACCGAAAGCTAGCATGACCCACACCAACCAGCACGTCCCGTACTAAGGGGCCATGACACATCCTATATCACCCAGCATAGGTCGTGCCAAAATTCGACACGAGGCCCCCTTTTTCACTAAAAAATTAGCTAAGTATGGGGTAAGATGTTCCATTTTACACATCCCACGCTATTTCAAGTCACAAATGCAAAGACCAACTCACGAAGTGTGAAGAATGATCGTGTTGAGGTACTGAGCAAATCAAGGTTATAACAAGTGAGGCACGCAAAAGGATGCATGACATGGATCAGAAAGGAGCAAAACAGAGAACTGGACGACAGCCCATGCTGGATAACACATCCTGTGCTAGCACGACTGGCAAGGCTCATACTAGATCCATCGCGCTGGCCGGCACAAGCCCTGGAGGCTGCTAGGGTTTTTGCTATATTTCCCCCCTTTTCAATGCCCAATTCACTACTTCTATATATAGGAGTCTTTAGTCTTCTATGGTTAACTAAGTAGGCATAATGTAGATTTTTCTCTCTCTCTTGGTAGGTAGAAGAAAGAAAAAAGTTCTTTCTCTCTAGAGTACTTCTTCTCTTTTCCTTCTTTTTTCTTGTCTTTTCTTTCTCTTATTTTCCTAGATCTATGAAATTTAACTCAATATTTTCCATGGATCTATTTCTTAGGGAGTAGAGATCTAGCTTAGGGACTATATTTGTATTCATGTGTTGATGTTTGTTTTGTGTGATTTCTAGATCTACTTATTTTTATGTGTTTTATGATCAGTATGTTGTCTTGTGCATGATAGTCACACTTTGTTGGCACATAACCGAGTCTAGCTTCATGTTGGTGCACAATTGCTACTCTCCGGTTAAGGAAACTTAGATGCGCTTGGGGTGCGATAGTCCAGAACTGGTCATGTGCACAAAGGTTACCGCTGTTAATCATCACGATCGACCATGCATCTAGTTAGCCAACCAAGGAGGTCCGAAGGGTTGCAGGTAGAGATAGAGCAGGTAGAAAACTAGGATTATTTTGTTGATCCTAGAAGTCATCGATAAAACAGCTATTCCATTTTCCTTTGTAGACCTAGGGGTAGTTCGTTCGTGGTGTTCCGCCAGAGACTTAATCGCACTGGGAAGAATCAGACCTGCGCAATGTGCCAAAGTCGTTGTTTCACTCTCCTTGTTACGGAGGTGAGACTAATGGAATATTTTACATGTGCACCTCTATGTGACAGATAGGGGAAAGTTTTGACCATTGTCCGCACCACGTGACTCAAACACTAGAATAGTTTTAAGTTCTTGTACTTGATGAAATTAATGATCGAAAAAACATTGACCATGTTACTCAAATATTCTCCAAGTGTTTTTTTATATAGGTTATTCCATTGATTGCATGCTTGTAGTTGATAGTTGGAAATATCTCCCAATAGCTATTTTCACAACACTGTTTATTCCTAACACATTGTTGGATTGACAATCCGACCACGGTTGTGCTTAGTAGTTTACTAGATTCCAAACATCTATATAGACGACCCTGGTAATTGCTTATATCTACCATTCTTGGTAGTATAGTAGTAGGAATGATAACAACATACAAATTTCTATCTTTGACTTACGTTTCCCTCTCGGTTTAGTAGATCTCATGTGAAAAGGTGTTTTTAACAACGCTCGGGAGGGGCGGTTCAGCAACTGATGGTGTGATCATACAAATATTCATGGGATATGGGCTGGTCTTTGGAATTTGAACTTCACGGGACACATGTTGTACAATGTGGCACAGATCGTGCTACATACATACCCGCATGAGATCGTTGAACAACATGGACCGTGTAGTTCCTTGCAGCCCTTTCCATGACCCTTTAGCACCATCCAGAGTAAATGGCACATCTCGTGCAGTACAACACGATTGTTCTATTCTTCACTTGTTCGATCTTTAACTCCTTTCTCTTCCTGGCTTGGTTCCAGCTATTACCATGTTTTGACTCGTGGCCATCTATCTACTACCATCCTTGCGAATAACCTTATACTATCTACTCCTATTCAAATGAATGACATTCTCTAATTTACGCCGAAGTGCTTATGAGAAATCTAACAAATAAGCTCACAAAATAAGATCTAGATGCTCATAAGGACATAACACCTATTAGGTCTAATAAGTCTACGAAACTAAGGATTTGGACAAGAAAACCAAAAATGGTTATCTTATCCCCTTGTAATGTAACCCTACTAAACCTAGCAATCAACCAACCAAACATACTAATAAATGTGTTAAATTCATTGGTTAACACATGATTTTAGGTGCAAACCACATAGTCAAGTGTATACTAAAAAATATGAAATCAGAATGGTTCTCAATTCTTATACATGGTTCCTTTTGTGGGTTTTTTCAGATTAAGCTTTGCTTTGCCCAGGGTTTTCTTAAGTATAACTCCACGTGAAACCGCACCTTCATGTATCCCAACCACCCACTTAATGGCAGTGCATAGATTGAAAATGCACCACTATCGTAAGAATGTAATCCCTTACATTCAATTTTTAGTGGGGTATCACAAAAGATGACATTGATGTTTGCAATTTTTGGTTATATATGTTTCTATAATACTTATATTTAAATTAATTTATGCAAGAACTTCATTTCCAAAAATGACGAAAATCACTTTGTAATAACTAAACCTCATAGAAGAATACATAAACCTCATGATTTAAAATAGAAACTTCTTCATTAAAAAAAACATTCAAATTACAACATTAAAATTTAACAAAATCAATCTAATCTAAAGTTTAGGCTAAAGATGTAACAATCCACAATGATTTAAATCTATAGATAGAAGGATAGGGATGACTAGCATCTAAAGGTTCTATTCTACATTCTTCAATTTCAGATGTCCCCGCTACTGAAATGTTTTCTTCACCATACAGGAAATGACATGCCATGGCTTCACCAGTGAGATAGTCTTAGTTCAGCTTCAATATACCATAAGGAACTGAAGACGCAACAACCATCAATGATGCATTGTTTCCTAGAAAAAGTGCATCTTTTCCCAAATGCTTAATTTTCACAAATTGGCAGTTTTCCACATCTAATTCAAATATTTGAAAGTACGAGTAAAATACAAGTCTGCACCTAACTAATAGAAACCTTCCATCAGATGTTTCAACTAAATGATTCCATGAACCAAACAAAGTCTTATCGCCCAGAGGAGGAATATCATCAATCAAGAGCGTCACCTCATTAAAATTTGATACAAAAGGATCATAATACCAAATTTCAACACCCTTTTTAGTATCAAACACTGTATAAAACCTACTATCATGATAACTAATATCACAAAATTTAAAAAGTTCTTTAACCTCGGTCCAATTGTCATCCCCTAACCTCCAAAGTCCCAAACTACCCAATTCATAAACAACCATAATATGAAAATTTGAACATCATGCTGGATTAACTAGATATTTTTTTTCCTTGAGTAACCAAGCTCATCAACAAGATTTTGTCCACAATTAGGAAGCTGAATTTTCATCCTTGAAAGAGGGTTCAAACAAAACACATCACCTGACATATCAAAAACTATGAGCCACCCAAGAAATCTTCATCTTCATCAAGAAAACAAATCCCAATCATCATCGTCCATTACTTTTGGAATCATCAGAAGAGGAATGTTGCACCGATTGAAGAAAATTATATTCATAGCGAACCGCCAAGAACTACAAATTCCTATCATCGCCGTAAAATTAGAAAGCAAAAAGTGACAAAGTGAAATTTCGATCAACAAATCGTCTCTAAGAGCTGACCAGTCATTTTTCTGAGATTTATTTTGTTCGAGTACTTAAAAAGAGTTCAAAAGGATGAATGCAGAAGAACATGGAAAAAAGAAATGCAGAAAAGGTTTTATTTCTAAAAATATTTCATGTTTCTACTTATATAGAAACGGGGATATGAAGAGGTTCCTTATTGGAAAGAAAAAAGAAGTTGAAGTGTCATTGGTTTTACGGAGAGACAAAGTAACTTTTTGGGAAATTGGAAAGATTTAATCATTATGGGGGATGTAGATGTGCATAGGAAGCTAACAACTGAGGAGTAAAAAAGTTGAATATTATAAGTTGGACTATGAAATCAGACAACATCAACATAATTCAAGTGAACCTCATTGCCAATCATAGAAACGTCATTTATTCATAAGAACTCAGAAAAAAACTAACTGAAAATTTAGGATCAATTATCCATATTTTCTAGCTTAACTAACACAAGTTTAACACTTGTTGGGATAAAAAAAATACTAGTTTAACTCTTTACTTCCTTCACTACTCCATAATCTGCATGATCTCATGAATTTCATTGCCACGTTATAAACTCCTCCATAACTTACACAATACATAGTCTGTATATTGAAAGGCTATTGTTGATGATGGCACCTTTATGCATGCATTTGACACATTTATTACCATTTTTATTTGGTCGATTTCTAGTTTAGTTAGGTTTACAAGACAAAGGGTTTAGACGGTCATTTTTGGTTTTCTTGCCTAAATTCCGAGTTTTATAAACTTAATTGAAGCTAATGTACACTTTGTATTCACGAACACCTAGATCTTCCTCTTTTTTTTAATCTCATTAGTAGGTTTTTCGTGAGTACTTTTTATCATCTTTTTGTAGAAGGTCATCTTCGAGGGTGGTAGAAGATATTTGAAGGTCATTCACAAGGATGGTAGAGGATATCGAAGGCCATTCACAAGAATGGTAGAAGATTTCGAAGGCTATTCGCAAGAATGGTAGTAGATTCAAGGCCACAGACTCCAAAGCATGATAGTAGATGGAATTGAGCCTGGAAAAAGAGGAATCGATGTTCAATAAGACCAAGGAAGAAGCGGATGTAGTATTTTCAGAGATTACAAGGAGTTCTCGGAGTGATCCAAAGAATCAGCCCCTAAGTGTGGCATCATTGATTCGTCTTCTTGACCACTATAAAATTGACTACATTAACTCTCAAATTGGATTAGTGGTTCTTTCGTAGCAGAGCAAACAAATCAGCCGGCAGCCCAGCCCAGACCAGCACGAGGCCAAGCCAACCGGCACGAAGGGGGCCTAGTACAGCCTGTGCCAGCGCTCAGCATGGACCGTGCCAAGCAACAAGAGCCGTACCATAGAATTTTAGCATGGACCATGTCGACCCCGGTTGCCCGTGGCCCATGTTTTCATTCCACTCCAAAACTTGGCTAAGTATGGACGCAGACCATTCCATTTCACACAGTTCGCACCATTTCAAGTCACTAATGCCAAGACCAGCCCAAGGGGTGTGAAGATCGATATGGCTAGTGCCATTTTACTAAGGAAAATGAGGTTCCAGTTGATGCGCCACACCAAATGACGCGAGATGCGCGCTCAAAAGATAAAAAATAGAGTTCTGACTGACGGCCCGTGACGGTTGACATGGATCGGGTCAGCATGAGGTATACGATCTGTGCTATGATCGACGGTTCTTGCCGACATGAGGCCACAGGCCATGCCATGACCTTGCCCTCGCTATCATGAAGGGACCTTGGCTTGCACAGACCGTGCCAGATGCCACCTCCCATGTCGTTTGTAGCTACTAGGTTTTTGGCCTGTTTTTAGACCTTTTCAAGGCCCAATTCCCTACTACTATATATATTGACCCTTTTCTACTTGGGTTGAGGGGAATGCCTACTTTTCATCCTGAAGAGTAGTTTTGAGAAAGAAAATACATTTCCTTCTCTCTAGCTTATTTTTCTTTCTTCTCTTTGTTTTTTGTCCAAAATTGTTAAATCTAATGCAATATTTGGGTTCAATGCTTAGGGAGTCAGTAATTAACTAGAGGATCATATTTGTATTCATGTATTAATGTCTATTTTGTGATATTTATTAGATCGACCTATTTCTATGTGATTTGTGATATTATGTTGGCTTGTTCTTAATCTTCTTGTGAATTATATGATTGTCACACTTATTTAGCACATGCCAAAGTCTACTTTCATGTTGCCGCAATATTGATACCCCCAGGGAAAGGAAACCTAGATGTCTTTGAGGTAACGATGGGTTTGGATCCACATAGTTGTGTGCACGTAGGTTGTCGTTCTTAACGTTACGATCGACCATGCACTAGTAAGCCAACGATTTGGTCCAAAGGGTAGCTGGTAGAGATAGATAAAGTAGAAAACTAGAGTTATCTTTGCAACCCTAGAGCCATTGATAAGATGTTTCACCCCTTTTGCCTTTTTAGACTTAGAGAGAAGCATTCGTGTAGTGCCCGGGATGTAATTGCACGGGTGAGATTCAAATCAACACGATACGAAGGGCCGTCATTTCATTCCCCTAATTACGAAGGCGGTGCCGATGGAAGAATACGTGTGCACCCTATTGTCAGGTATGGAGAATTGTTGACCATCGACCACACCATGTGTCATAAACACTAGAATAGGCTTAAAGTTGTATGTGATAAATCGATGATCGAAATGACATTAATCATGTTACACAAATATTCCTTGAGTGCTAGTTTATATAATTTATTTTGTGATCAATTGCATGCTAATAGTTTTAGTTATAAAAATCCCCCCAATGCTTGTTTTACCAACACTGATTATTCCTAACACGTGGTCAGATTGACCAGTTGATCATGGTTGTGCGTAGTTGATTATTAGATTCCTAACATCTCTGTGGACGACCTCGATACATGCAACTATCTACCATTCTTGGTAGTGTAGTAGTAGGAATGAGAGAAACATTACAAATTTCATCTTTGACCCTTAATACTCGAGCCTCCTCTCGTTATTAGTTGGCGGATCTCCCATGGTTCGTTGGTTGATTTAGCGACACCGGGAGGGGGTGGGTCAGTTGACACATGTCACACACGCAATATTCCACGCCAGCTTCAAAAAATTAATTTAAAATGTAATACTTCTTTAAAGTAAATCCTCAACTTTCAATGCAAAACTCATCAATTAAATTCCTTTTACGACTCTTCCAATATTTCTTCATGTATTCTTTGACCTAGATCTTCATTGTTTTGAATTGATAATTGTTGCTTTTCCAATGTTTTCATTTAAGTTGCATTGAAAATTTAGAATAAAAAGTTGACATCAAATTGCCTCTGATGTTGTGCTTGTACGTCTTCCATTCGTCTAAAATCGACATTACATAAAATTTTATAGTAAATAGAAATGTGTGATATACATTGATTCAATATAGTTGAAAATTAATTTATGATATAAATATTTAATTTTTTAACATAAAATTAAACGTATTTAAATGAGTAAACTAAAATAAAAGGTAACAATTTTTTAAAAAACAAAACTAAAAAAAGAAGCGCCTATTATCCGTCAAAATGTATTCAACTAAATACTTTTAACTGTATTCAGAACAAAGATTAAAATAATAAGTACCTCATCAAATGTATTGACCTATAAAAAATTTAAGTTTACAAATATAATTTACGTTAAATCACTATAATTTTTATTCTAGTTGTGACATTTTTTTTGTAGCATTTGTGACATTCAAATGCATTTCTAAAAAATTTAGTGAGACCTTGTGAAGTGTCTCTGTTCAGTTTGTCACTCACATAATATTCCATGTCAGCTTTACAAAATAAATTGAAAATGTAATATTTTTTAGGGTTAATCCCCAATTTTCATTGCAGAATTCATCAATTAAATTCCTTTCGTGACTTTTCCAATATTTCATCTGGTCTTCTTCCCCCAATATTTTCAATGGTTTTCAATTGATTTTTTTTTGGTTTTCAATACTTCATCCTACCTCATTTATCCAACGTGGATGATGTTGACAATAAACTAAATTATTAATTAATCCTACCTTATTTATGTTTAGTTTCATTTTTATAGGATGGATCGTTTTGTATTCTCCATTTGCCAATCATTTAGAGCGATCTTGTAGTAAAATAAATTATAACATCAATTGTAGATAAATAACCTAGAAATCATATAAATATTTCAAATTATCATTCTTCAATTTAAGAACAACCAAAAAAGAATTTAAGACAAAAAAAATCTAAACACTCCCGGTCATCAATAAATTATTACAAATCCCAAAAAACTAAGTGACACTATAGATACACATTCAGCATATTGACTGTTAACTTTGAACCTAAGAAGGTCAATTGACGGCATGTCAGCAACCCTTGCCTTTTTGTAAAACACTTCTTTGATCATTGCATCAATATGAACAAGTGTCGTAGGTTTAAAATAATCATATGCTTCCATCATAGGAGAAGTTGTAGGAACCTCATTCAAAGCAAATTTTCTACCTTTTTCATCTTTTTCACTTCCTTTCTCATTGCTTTTTTCACCAATCTTAGAAACAGATTCAGCAAACTGATCCCTTGCAATTGAAATGAGCCTCTTGAGGTTTCTCATTGCAACTTTCAAAGGCTACCGAAACATAAAGGGAAAGAATCAGAAGATCATAAACCTCTATACATCTTACAACACAATAAAAAACCATAAACATAATAAAAAATCACGACCAATAAAAAAAATGTGTCACAAATTTAAACATGAAAACCGCAAACCCCAGTGCATATAACCTAAAGCTCAACAAAATAATACTAAGCATCAAACAATGCAGCCTCTTTGAATTCATTGTCACAATATGCAAAAAATACCAAAACATAAAAAACATAACCCTAACACCCTTAAGAATTTAAATGGAAACTCAATAAATCTGGAAATCGGAAAAAAAACACCTTTAGAAAAAGTGAAACCCATCATGAATTATACAAATAAAGAAACCTCATCATACAGAATATGAACCACATCATATAGAATATGTACCTTAACATACAAAACCATTGTAGGCTGATTAAAAAGAAACTGAAATCAATCAAGGCAGCAGAAAACTTACACATTTCACAGTGCGCTCTCCTCCTCATCCTCCACACCATCAACCAACTCTAGCTCAATGAAGCGACGCTTGCTGATATTCAAACACGATGTTCCAGCACGAGAAGAAGAATTCTTTTTGATCAGAATATCACCAACCAACAATTCATTGCCAATCAATGGAAATTAACAACTGTTTGTTAGAAAACTAGCGTAACCTCCACGTTGATGTAAATAACACCTCTTCTTAACTATTTATGTATCCCAATGTTAGTGTAATGGAAGCTCAATCGGATCAATAATGCCTCAAAATTGGATAGCGGGAAAAGAAACCCAAAAGAGGAATGATCAAACACGCATTCACATAATTGAATTTATGTGAATGCTTAACCTAATAAATACTCTCACAAAACCTCTTCAACACGAAGCCACACCAATCAAAACTTGAAATATGATCAACGTCTTCTAAGGAACTCACTATCTGGAATCTATAGTGCTACGGGCAATAGGAGCTAAACATCATGCCATAGAAAACATCACAAAAACATACTTGAACTAAGCCATTTGATCATCGGTCAACATCTCTGGGATTGCACCATACAAATCCTTCACATTTATAAGTCCATCCCTAATCACATATTTTTCAATCCACCTAAGCTTGATTGAATTATCAACATCAGCAACACCCATACCCAAACCCAAACCCAAACCCTTAGGACTCACCATAATAACAACCTTGTAAGAGATAAGAAGTTGAAACATTCCAAACATGTCATTCTTATGAATTTGATATCTCTCACTACTAACTTCCTAGACTAAAGCAGTGGAATTGAAGTTCTTTATCAAAATGTAAACCAAATCTTTACGCGCATGCCCAATCCTAGACCTCAATAAACCACCAAATCCAATTTGCTCAAAATCTTTAATTTGAGATGGTTTCAACTGATCCAAAACCTCAACAAGTTTGGTAACCATACAAATGGTCTTCAATTTAGAGCTAGAAAGAAAAGCATGGAAAAGACGGAACCTCAGTTAGTAGAACTAAAACCTCAACAAAGTCGGACAAAACATCATTATGAACTATCAAACTGAAAACTCATATATCACCAGGGTCTGCATCAGGGGTTTTTAAATACCTTTTCTTATCCGATTTCTTCTCCACAACTGGAGACTTCTCAGCTCTTCGCTTCCTGCTGCCCTTGTTTCTCACACTCGTCTTCGTAAGAGAACATTTTTTCTTAGCAAATTTTCAGACAACCTTACCCAAACCAGCATAAACACTTTTGTGGTTAAGGTCTTTCAAAATTATGGACCTCATACTCTTCTTTTCCTTCAAATTCATTGACTCCTTCACCTTTGCATTAACAAAAGTTGCATTCTTACACTTTTGACCCTTCACAACATTGGAAACAACAACCTTTTCTTTACCCTTGCTAGTCCAGAAGATGTAGCCTTTGACTCCTTCATAGCTTCTTTAACCTTTCTAACAGGATCGACTTTCTTATTTTTTTGCTCAGAATAAGGGGAATGAAAGACAGGCTGAATCCAAACTTCATAATCATCATCACTGGAAGCAACGTCATCTTTTTCAGGTCCCTCGACTTTGCCTTTTTAACAGATTCTGGCAAGTGATTTTCTGTAAATGCATGCCAATTGCAAAATTTATCACAGCTAAAAAATGAACAACAATAACACGATCAACAAATTTAATAACGACATCGACATCAATATTGAACATCATAGTTTTAAAAATTGATCTAGAAAAATATTTAAAAATATCATTAACAGCAGCATCTGATAGCTCATATGATTGCTTGAGGTTCACTTCATCAGTTTTCTCAAGACCCTCTTTGAAATCCTTGGAAACCTCATCATCATTGGTTACCACATTTGTAGTATCCGACTGCATTCCATCAAAAGGAGAACCAACATTCAACTCAGCGTGATCATCAGAACTTGTATAACTTGCGAAACAGGAAGCAAAAATATTAGAAGTATATAATATAAAAAAGTAACACACTATAAAATGCAGATTGACAGTTAGAAAACTTACACCCACCAACATTGGCCTCATCTAGAACGCTATTGCCTATAATCTTCTTCCTCCTATGCACAGGAGGTAGTTTAAACACCTATGCGAGGATCAGCACCCACATGCTCCACAACATTGAAAAAAATGATATCAACAAAGGACTATATTAACCGAATAATGAAGCAAATACAAACATTTAAAACAATAAAAAACAATACCCTTATGATCAACAGTTAGAGAAGGAGCATAAATTGAAGGTGAAGCTACCTCAAAATCAGAAACATGCGCACAAAAACTGTTAATACCCTTAAGGAAACCGTAGATACTTCAACTGTAACAAGTATTGGTACCTGCACAATCGGAGCAATAACCAACTTAATAGCAGAAGTTGGAGCTTCAACCTCATTTCCAGCACCACAAACATCACAACCAACCATATTGACCCCATGATGAATAAAAATACCCTCAGAAAAAGTGAACTTGTACCAAATGCCAAAATAAAAAAATAACAAATAGAAAAGGTAACATCAACACAAGAAAAAAATGAAATAGTAAATATGAAATACTAACCATCCTCATCACCATCCTTCTCATGAGCGGTTAAAAATATCTCATTCTCAGGATCGGAAACCTCATGTGGACGTTATCTACCTTAGCACCAACATTTGAATGTGTAAAAAAAATTAAAATACAATGCATAAACAAAATACAAAATATAATGTCGACTAGAAACAAAACAACAAATGTAAAATAAAAAACTTACAACCAACATCCACTGTTGCTGCAGCCTTCACCACCTCTTCCAAATCACCACCTTCTTCTTAAATGACCTTATTTTTTTATGAGATTTCACGATTCTTGGCATATAACTCAAAATTTCTTCTAAATCTCTTGTTCTATTGGCTTATTTTCTCTTTGATTGCAGGCGCACAACTAGAACATACATTTCAACTTATACTAGATATGACAAACTAATCGGAGGTAACTTCAATTTACCTATCCAAATTTTTATTGTGTCAGTCTGTGTACGTGTGCCTGTAGAAAGCTGACGTAAAGGAATAGGTGTCTCAGACGGTTCCGCCAATAAAAAACAAAGATGACAAAATACATATAAGCCTGGCATGAACCTTAAAATAATGTCATACTGAATCATGGAAATCAGCATTATCTCTGTTTTGTCAACAAAATATAGGAAAAACCAGATTACAAAGTTAAACAAAATTGATACCTCAGCAATTTAGACATGAACCTCATCATTAAATTCCTATAAGTTAAACCTCAAATCACTTAGATTAAACCTCATCAGATGCCAAATCTCAATAAGTTTGGCATGAAGCTCAAAAGACTGTCATACTAAATCATGAAAATTGACAGCTACACATCCATGTCAAAGAATAAGGGGAAACCTTCATCAATAACTTGCCAAAATTTGACACTTTATTACATTAAACATGAACCTCACAACCAAATTCATATAAATCATACCTCAAATCATTAGGAATAAACCTCACCATATTACAAAATTTGAAGAAAGAATGAAAAGTACAATTAAAATCACATGAATTACACATAAAAATCTCCCTAGTTACTATTACTATCAATCAAACAACGTCAATAGTGACACATTAAACAACAATGACTGCAACCTAAACATATGATGAAACAATCAGAAAAAAGAAAACATGATGTTTGTGCGTCTATTTCTCCTATCAATACCACATTCCAACAACACAATGTTTCACCAACAAATAGATCCTGGAAACATCAATTAAAACCCTAGCATAGACACAGGGAAAATAAAAAACCTCATAGCAATGTTTATGAAATAAAAATAAATCAAAATTTGATCCACAAAAAACAAAATCGAGAACATGCAACATGATCCAGTTGTGAACCATCCCCGGAACTAGAAGAAAATCCTTCTCCGGCTGGCTAAGAGGAGATTTGATGCCTCCAACACACCATAAATTTTAAAAAATATGAAGAGCAGAAAATTTTTGGAAAACAACAACGAAATCTTAAAATGCAAAGAAAATACAGTAATACATGATAACTAAACTTACTATCCGAAGGTTCCGTTGGAATGCAGAGGTTTCCGGCAACCTGCAGTGGTTTGTCGGCGTATTAAGGTGGTTTCCGACGATTTATGTGGTTAGAGGCGTATACCGGTGAAACGGTAGTTGAAGAAAAATGTGAAGAATTAAATAAATTTTGAATTATGAAATTAACATATACACTTAATCCACATTATCTAAAATTACACGAAAAGCCCTGCACTTTTTCAGCTTGTTTTTTTAAAAAAACTTCACCCCACCCCAATCAAAACCTATACTAATTGAAGAATATACACTGTCTAATGTTTAGTCTGCCTAAAACCCCACTTTGTGTATTCATTTAGGGTTGAATTTCACAAAGTTTTATTCAATTGAAGAACTCATTTGCCATTAATAAAAATAATGTAATTATGTAAACTTGAGTAGGTATCCACTGGAACTTTCGTTTCTCATCCCTCTTTGTTTGGGGTTTACTCACCCATCCCCAAATGTTTTTCTTTATTTTAGTAGTATTTTAAGTTGAGAAAGTCTCGGGAAAGACGGCTTGTCCATAATGTGGGTTAGGTATATGTGTTAATTTCAAAATTGAATGTGAAAATATAAAAATGTATAATATAAATTTTTTAATAAAAAAATAGTATATTATTTAACAAATGCAGTGTATAATATAAAAAATATGTGGACTGACTATAAGCATGTGGATTTTCCATAAGGCCGTCTGTCAGGAGACCCACTCTTATAAGTTGAACTCCTAAAGTGTTAAGTGCACTATAACCGAGCAAGGTACTTAGAAACCGAATTGAAAACTTAATCTGTCCAGGTATTACATGTCATTATCTATCATTAAATATTTAATACTCCCTCCATCCCAACATATATTTGGTCTTTTACTTTTTCATGTCAATCTTTGTAAACTTTGACCCTGAATATAAATTAATATATACTCCGAATACAATAAAAATATCATGTGATACATTGTTGGATTCATCTTAATATCTAGTTTTTAAATTTGTGTTTTTTATACAAAATTTTTATACGCTAGAGATATTGACAGTTAAATATGATCATTGAAAATGGTGAATAAGTAAATGACAATTTTTTGGGACTGAGGGGGTATCCTTAATAACACATAATAAAAAAACATAAAAAGTTACACATTTAAAGTAATATACTAGTAATAAAAATTCAAATGTTAAAGTCAGTTCCTATGTATAAAATTACCTATGAGGGTTTATGTTCATCATTCAGGGGTTTAATTTTATAGCAAATTATTTACTAATCAGTTTTGTCCTATGGCATAATACCGGATGGTTTAGCTTACGTAATAAATCTTTGCTCAAAGAAGGTTGTCAAAACTAGGACTCTGTCCACGCGGTTCGCGGGCTATCGAGAACACTGAAATACTTGGGTGAAATAATTGTTCATGTGAAGCCTTTTTCCCCTCTGATGCGATCACCTAATATCTAAAAAACATACGTGTATATTTTAAGATGAATAAAGTGATCCTAGTTTTGAACATAAGTTGCATGGTTTGTCGACCGAGTAAATTCAAGTGGCTGAAGTAGATTCAAGTGGCTAAAGTGCTAGCGTCTTTTAATCACCTTTTATAATGCTTCATACATCACACAAATGGGGAAGAAATTACATCTGGATGCTTAGTATTCTCCATCTTATAATCATTTCAGGTGAATGAGCATATGATCTGGTCTTATTTGGTGGATATTTGTATAAATATAAGCAGAGTTGCAAGTAAAATAGTCATCCATGTTCTTACAATTAAGGAAAGATTAACAAATCAATTAAGTTTCATGTGTCCAACATAGGCTGTCATCGTTAGAATGATCATGGAAGATGAAGTCTCTCACTGTCAAAAGGGAAAACAACAGATTAGAGTAGAGGCAAACTATAGCAATATCCAAAAAGAACGGGGAAAGTGAAGAAGAAAAAAAATCATTGTGAAGGTCAACAACTAATACTGTTCAAACCACATGCATCAACCAACAAGAATAATACGCTAAAGATAATCAAATTTATAATCTACACCATAATCGTGGACTTAACAACACGAATAGTATGAAATAGTACAACTCTACTGAATAAATGTTTCAGTGACTTACTGGCCATAACATGTTTGACTAATACAATAGCAACTAACTAAGTAATCACAACGCGTATTACATCAAGAAACACATGATACAATCATGGTGTGTGTTTGTTTTTGACACATGACAGCTGGTGGTAGTCAAAAATCAATTGCCAAACACATTGAGACCAGTTTTTCTACTAATGATTCCAATTGTTTACAGAAAATCAAGATTTCTCAAGCAAATATGTTGATGCAAAGCACAATTTTGATCAAGTATATTTGTCCTTAAACCTGAGCAAACATAAACCAATATAATAAACAAAAAATAGAAATAGTAAACAAAGTCCCCGTAAGGTTAAGCAGCCAAAGAAAAAACATAAATAAGGCAATGTTAAGTGAGAACCAAAACTACCATTTCAGTATTTATACACATTGCAGCCAATAAATGATATCTTCTGTACTCTTTCTAAATGAAGACATGCAATTCAAAATGTCGTAACCCAATAGGAAACATACCTCAAATTAGAATGACACTTTATCTCTCTTCAAATCATTTTGTAGAATGAAATCTCTAAAATTTTGGAATCCGCCAATCGCAATAAAACATTCAGCTGCTGTAAAAACCAATTCTACAAAGACAAAATGTTTTATGTTTCTACATCACAGAAAACAGGTGAAACTAAAAATGAAAAATATAAGCAGGAAAAAAATCAGCATAAAAGACATTCTACACCTACACTAACATGCTAATCATTATATTGGTTTTATAGAGGAAAACCAAAATATAAAAGTTCATAAGGCAAATGAACTTCCATTAATGAAGCTAAAAAACTTCTACAAATGATTGAAAATTATACCTTAAGTTTGTCAGCCCCCCTTCAAAATGAAAAGGAAAAATCCTTTGAGATGGCATGATGCCACATAATATGTTTGTAGTATGCAACAATGTAAATATAGAACACTTCAAGGATACATGGAGTAATATTTGGTGGTGATACATTTGGTGCATTGTTGAAAGGGACACAAAAAATGAGCAAATAAAAGAGATCAAAGCACGAGAAACGGAAATAGCAAAAATACTCAGTTCTAGATCTTCCTTCACTGCATTGGACACATAGTTTATTCTCTAGACAAAATATCCCAGAAACACATAGCACAAAAACAAAAACAAAACTCAGAAATTTACCGATCTCTTGGTGTTGAGATACCATGCGCCAAAGACACACACACACACACACATATATATATATATATTAAAAGTATCAATCCCCATGTCTACAGTAAACTTTCGTCGACCGAACCATGCAACTTATCACTACGAAGATGTGTTATCACTTTTGTCACCGTATGAGTTCATCACAGACCCATTTACTGGCTTCACTATTTCAGTGCTTGACTAAATTTGCATTTTAGTCCATAAAGAACTTCAGTCCAAATACCCTTTTCCCCTTTCAAAAGGAGTGTCTTCGCTAATTTGAATATGGTCGTGATTAAAAGTCAACAACAAATATTGACCATGATCTATCAAATAATATATAATTTTAAAAAAATATATGATCATGAATTCTAGTAATTATATGTAGAATCTGTACTGTAGATTGGGCTGGTGACCGTCCAGACACAATGCCCACATTTCGCAAGCATACTATTCTACAGTACACTATCACATTGATAAATAATTTGTACTTTACATTATGAATTTGAAGTAAACATTAAGTAGAATAAAAAATAAAAAATGAGGAAAATGAGGAAATGATAACGAATTATTTTTTATAAGCTTGAAGTTTATTTTATTAATAAAAAATAAGATACTATAAATTTCTTTTTACATATTTCAAATATGTTTAACTATAATTAGTAAAACCAATTTAAATGAAACAATAAACTACCAACCATTAATATTAATTTGTCCAACAAGGGTAATATTCAAGCTTATTATGTATAATTTAAAATGATAAATAATAAATGATATAAATATACATTTATGTTGAATCTAATAATATATTAATTAAATTTTATCATCAAAATTTAAAATTTTAACTGAGTAAATAGTAGTTTGTACAAGGGAAAAAGAGTAACTCCTTTACAAAGTTGTATTTTCCTGTGTTAAACATTGGAAGAAACCAAAATCAATAGTAAGATTCAAAGCCTGGTTGCTGCCATTAAACATTGGATAATGTTTTGATTTTTGGGGGGTATTTAAGAAAACAAAGTCAAGATCAGAACCAATTATATTTTAACATACCTAGGATTGTAAAATATCAAAAATGAACTACTATTACCGGCAGTATGGGCTGCTGCAGCGAGGACTCCAATGTGCATACTGTCGGCAGATAGAAATGACGACGACAATGGAGCTTGCTGACGGTTTGCCCGCCTTACGCCGACCATTAGTTGTGACGTTTCATCCCTAACAAACACAAACATATAAAACATAAAATTTTCCATATGTTGAACAGGTAAGCAAGAAAAGAAACAGGTTACAACAACAGACTGATATTCGATAGCATGAAGTCACTTTGTACCAACAAACATGCTCCAACCAGTAGTAAGCAGTTGTCTTTTCTGCTTCCCTGAAAATGAATGAAAAAACAGGTATGCTTATGAAACAAGAAAAAACCCGTCAAGAGAAAACGGAAGGGGAAAAACTACAGCCAGGCAAACCTCTGTATATACGTCGAAAAGTCCCAGTATTGTCATGCAAGTCCCGGACTACAAGCTCTTAAGTTGAAGGTTGCATAGAATAATCCTAGAAAAAAATTATTATATATAAGCAGGCCAAACATCCCTATAGCAGAATGAGAACATAAATCTTGAGCCTCACCAATTGAGGAAAGAGTTTCTCTGCTGGACTGAAAAGCCTCCACGAGTGCTCTTGTCACTTGCAGTCAAAGTCTTGCAAAAGAAATCGGTTGGATGTCCATTATTCTTCCATCCAAAATATTGTATGGGTAAGATATCCTTTTCCTGATCCAGAAGCAGGAGAAATGTCATGTCCATCAATTCAATTTAGATGAAAATTGCTAAACCAGTTAGCTGAACTGTTTCTTGATTAAAAATTTAAGTAGTAAAAATCACCATCAAAACTTACAGAGCACATAGATTGAAGGCTTATCTGGCCATAAATCTCATTTGGAACCTTATCGGCCTACAATGACCATAAACATAACACGAAAACAACTTAGTTGATCATTCGCATTAAAATCGACAAGCTTAACAGATGAAACATAATTCCAAGGGGATCATCAGCAAGAAAGACATACATGTTGATTGATTCCGTGCACTTGACACAACAACTGAGAAGAGAGACTCTGATAGTTGGGAATCTAAGAGGTTGCTTTTCTATTCGTAGAAACAGCCACCTTTTCAACATAGTTAGCATCAACTCTATCCTAACAACAAATTGTAACAAAACGTTCCAATTCATTTCAACAATTAACTCTCAATGAACATCGAGAAAGCGCATTTAATGAACCATATAAAACTACAAGAAGACCTTCTTACAGGTACAGTCAATTCCTAACCTCCTCACAGAAAAAGTTACAAATAATTTCCAATTAATAAAAAAAAGGAGAATGCTAACCTGTTCGCTGTGTCCTTGAGAAAAATAAAAAACAAGACTTCAAACCGGAGGCAGAGTCACCAAAGGACCATCACATGCATGTCAGAGCTCTGAATCTATAACTTTCCTCATTGCTGTGACAATTTAAGAATCAAACATTCACAAAAAATTATAGTTAGGCCAAAAAACCATACCTTAAACTTCGCATAAAAATAATAGCAAGTCACTAAAATTCAAGATTAACATAATGACTAACCAGAATGATCCTGCATTTCTTTCAACAGCTTCATTTCCTTAACATTGCTTCATAATTTTCGCACATATTGGCAACCAGTGGTCAAAATATCAGAAATACTTGAAAGGTTCAAGTATTCCTTATTTTTCCATCCACAAATGTTCAATAATAATAAGAAGCATTCAAAAGGCCAGAAAAAATGTCCACTACGCAACTTAGCTGTCAACAGCCTTCACAATTTAACTTATATATAATGTAGCTCAGTGTCAAAATTTCAAAAGTTCTGAATCAATACAAAACAAGTAGGTCACCACCGAACCAAAATATTATGACCATAGCCAAGGAAGCAGAACACATGCATTCCAACAACATGAGAATCTTAACAAGAAAAGTTCGAGCTCAAACATAGGAACACAAATAGTGGCCAAATAGAACTCAGGCTGTAATCATTCATCCTAAGCATATTAACAATATATGATCTCACTGAGTCCACAAACAAAATCCTAATACAAGAATAAAATAGTACATTCCACACAAAAACTCTGCTAAAAGAGCTAACCTAATATAAATATATAGAAACTGCAAGCTTGAATAATATATTACTGCAGCAAAAAACATCAACATAATGAAAACATCAGCATTCATACTATGCAAGTTCAGAATAAGGAAAACATATATGCAAGTTGGCTCCATCATAGGTGAATTATTTCCATACATAATAGAGTTACAACAAAAGCAAAAGGTCGGGAACAAGTGCAAATATCAGCTCAATAAATGGTAACCAGTTCTGCACCACATTTTTGCAAGAACAACAAAAGTAACTACATAAAATAATCAATTAATTCACATATTAAATTGCTCACATAGCAACACATACCAATTCAGAATACAAATTGTAATTACAAAAATCACGGGTCTATATACAGATTCTCTTTAGGTTAAACCTGGCTATCCCACTTCAAATTCTCAGTTCCAGAGATTTCAGAACCTTACATTTCAAATTCAACACCTTTAAAACATCAATTTTTAAAGTAGAAGAAACAGTAAGGAAAAAAGAGAAAATCCACCTCTAAAACATACTAATTAAACTACAGTTCAATTGCACAATTCAGCAATGCCCTTTACTCATACAGATGCAACAGAGAAAAATATAAAAATTATAAAGAAATCCTAGAAATCAAGAACAAGAAAATGAGAGGAAATAAAGGACTTGAAAACGACATGCCACCGCCTAAGCTCCACCGCCACGCCACCTCTCCTCCGCCTCACACTCCGTCCACTGCTCCAGCCCCCGCCTCAAGCCACCCTTCTCCCACCTTCAGCTTCCCTCAATCCTTACCTCATGCCACCCCTAAGCTCTCCCCCTAAGATTCACCGCCATGCCACCTCTTTGCCGCTCGATCCTGCCGCTAAAGAAGTGAAGCTTCTGTTGCATCGCAGCCGCTAGAGAAACTCTTCGCTCGGAGAAGGGAAAACAAAGAATTTAAAAGTGGTAGACTTGTCTAGAAGGGAGAGTAATGCGTGGAAAGGAGAAAAAATAGGAGAGAGAAGGGTAAAACGCTGCATTTTTAGCGAAGGCTTTTGCAAGCGAAGAATTACTGTAGAACTGGGATTCTCCCTTTTATAATATAGTAGATGAGATATACTTTAGTATTTAATTTATTTTAATTCTACACAGTTTACAAATACTATCATGTATAGTTAGTATTAATAGGTATTTCTGTAAATTTTCAAATCATTCTTAAATGTTTGCTAGAAATTATAAGAGAAATAAGTGAAGGTTTGACGTTGAGAAAAATGTTTATATTATCTAACAACTCCAAAAACTACCCATCCGGAAGACCCACCTTAATATTGGAGTTACTATAATTATTTGGTTGTAATTAGTTTCAATCAATATATGAAATTCAACTGTCAGTAGGTAGAAGTCTTGTCCCTTTTATTTTATTTACTCTCTAAATAAATTTAAATTTTAAATGATTGTCATATAGTTTAATTTTAATAGTTATTTTTTTGTTTAAACTTGGGTGTAACTTTAATTTATATCAATAAATAAATTTATAACTATAAATTATACACTCTGTAATGTCCTGGTAAACCGGAGAACATTACAGATGAATTACAAACAAAGGAGGAACCATTCGAAGCAGGAATAAACAAAACAGGTAATGGTTGTGTAGGAATAAACAAAATAGGTAATGGTTGTGCATGAACTGTCGAGAAGAAGAAGCGAAAGGTTGGTGGAGAAAAGAGAAGCTCAGCGGAAAGAATCATCACTGACGAAGAAAATAAAAAAGAGGACAACAGGAGTGGAGCACAAGAAAATGTGGCAGACTCAGAAGAAGCTGGTTGTAGCTAAAATAATTGGTGAAACAAATAAAGTGTGCCATAATTTGCTTCTGGAATCCCTAGCTCATTAGTCGATCATAGAGGTTCAGAAGGATAATTCAATGTATAATAGTTTTGAATACGTAGATCTAATTGGGAGACATAGGTGGTAGCTATTTTATGGTGTAGTAGTTTATGTGCGAAACCTTTGCTTAAATCCGATTTCCTCTTAGTTGAGTTATTTTGAACAACAACCCATCTATATGATGTTTGGGGTTTATTTCTGGTCACCCGAAGCTGTCGGGTAGACCTCTTGTTTTCATGTGTGATACTTTTTCTTAACTCCGCTTTCCTCTTAGTTTTGTTATTTCGAACAACAACTAGTCTAGCTGATCTTTGAGGTTTATTTCTAGTTACCGAGAGATGTCGGGTAGACTGCTCGTTTGGAGTTATTTGAAAAACTTTTTTTCTTATTAGAAGATTTAAACCAAGTACTATCACAATGGGATCAACAAGGTGGAAATCCAATTGCAAATTTTAATAAGGACATCATGAAGTTATATAAGATTACTAGATAATACCTATTCAATGCACGACTTAATACTATAAGTTATCATATCTATTAATATTTTATTTTATTTTAAAAACAAATATTATTTATTAATGACCAGTAAAATATTCCCTTATGTATATTGTAAATATAAAAAAAAATCTATTTTGAATAAAAATACCACTCCTGTCCTAGATAAATTGGTTCAATTACTTTTTCACAATATTCAATGATCATGTTTGACTGTTAATATTTCTAACTACATGCAACAATTTTAAAATATATTTATTGTTGTTATCACGACTTATTCTTTTTCATGCATTTTAATTGAAAGAACCTACTGTTGGGTCTCCGAAGTTATCATCGGCAACTCAACCCACGATGACATCCTTGTGGATAGGTCTCCACAAGGAGTCATCCTTACCTTTAAGAGCTTGGTTTTCTAAGGTGAGATAGTATCCACTCATAACCCATACTGACACCTTGGTCTTTTCCTTGGGTTTAGGAGGTGGTCGAGGTTTTTTTTATGTCCTCCCCACTTCCCGCATCCTGCTACATGTTAGTGAGCATAGTAAAACAATCCAAGATAGACAAATCATCAATAACATCATAAAAGGCCATAGTTTCATCAATATGCTCATCACAATAAAGTGCATGGGAGGATTCTTTCTATTACTCTCATATTCTCCCAAAATCTCATCACTTATGCTATCTTCCTCACTATCATCAAGAGTCACATCAAGGAAAATATAATTATCCATCATGTGAGAGTTATCATGTTGAACATCTTCTTCATACAAAGTTATGCCTTTACAAACAAGAGAGGGGTTAGGTGAATCATGATTAGACTTGTAAATATTAAACTTAACTCTATCCATGTCATCCTCTAAGGTTAGTGTTCCCGAATGAACATCGATCTTGGTCCTTGATGTTTTAATAAAAGGTCTCCCAATAAAATTGAGGGTGCACCACCATCGTGCACAAGATCAAGGACAAGCCGAAAACACCAATTTTCCCACTCGGACCATTACATCCTTCACTAGTCCACGAGAACTAGCTTGGGAGTGATCGGCCATTTGGACAATTACTCTAGTCTCTTTAAGTTCACCTATTTCTAGGTTCTCATAGATGCAAGAGGTTATGACATTTATGGAAGGTCCAAGATTAATAATAGCATTTTCACCAATTTACTACCAAAATAAATAGGAATTGAAAACATGTCGGGGTCATCACATTTTGTAGGAAAATTTCTATGATTAAGAGTGGTGACTCCCTCTATTTTCACTTTACCTACTTTATCATGCGTTTATTCCTCTTTCTCGTGCATGCAACTTAATTTTTTTTTGCATATGTGGGAACATGTTCAATCAAGTCTAAGATCGGGACACTAACCTCCAACTTCTCAAAGATTTTTGAGATATGATCATCATTGGTTAACACCTTCGGCCTTTCCCAAAGTGCATTAGGGAAAGGCGACGGGAGATTAAACCTCTCTTTGGGTGTTGGAAGCTCCTTGATGGGTTCCTCCACAACCAAATGGGAGGTTAGTGCCGCACCTCTCAAAGATACTATTTTAAGCTCTTTTTGTTTACTAACTACAATTAAGTAGACAGTGGCAAGTCGGGGTCGTACACAGAGACAAGGGATATTTCTAAGTGTTTGCTCATATAATGGTAAATATTACGATAGATATAGATATATGCATATATATGTGTGTGTGTGTGTGTGTGTGTGTGTGTGTGTGTGTGTGTGTGTGTATATGTATATTTATGTGTAAAACTAATCACTTTGTACAATATACAACTTACCTTCTCCAATGAATAAAATGATCTTCAATGGACTAGGAAAGGGAGAAAACCCTTAAAATTTGCTTCTTTGTGAATATTTCAAGAAATTGCCGCATCTTTTTAAAATTATACAGAGTGGGTTCCGAGTTTGGAACCCACATTTTAAAAAAAGGGTCAGAAATTATCGTTACGAGTTTGAAAACTTACACCCTTTGGGGTTTACGTACTCGAAAGACCATTCGTCTCTTCATAACTGCCATAAACCACCTGTTACGAACTCGGAAGGAAATTTGTGTCCCTTTTCCGAACTAAGAAACAGCCTCAATCAAAGGTAGTTAAACACAACCACCTTTAAATAGGGCTATTTAGAGGCAGTTATAACATCAACCACTTTTAAATAACCTTGATTAAAGGTGATTATTCAAAATCCACCTTAAATTGATAAATAACCGCCTTTAATTCAATTTTCCCTGGTTAATTAGACGTTCCAAGTTTGGAACCTTTAAAATAAGGTGGTTCCACATTTTTTTTAATAAATAATCGCCTTCTATCGTCGCCTTTAATGGATTGGTATCTACTAGTGATGTTTCCGGGGAATTCTTGGTGGGTTCAAGGAAACCGACTCCAAAGAAAGATGCTAGTGTGATGGACCATCGAGGAAGGCCATTAGGAGGAAGTATAGTGTTCATAAGGCTCCGCATCCCCGCAATTAGTTTACTTATTGGGATTTGAAAGGGGATCCTTGACTTGCGTTGTCACTGGATGCCAAAGATGAGGCCAGAAAGAGACTCCATGAGTCGTATTGTATCTCCAGAAATAGAGGCATTTGTAAAAACCTTTCATGTTTCAGTACCGCTCAATGCTATATTTTTCACCTTCAAGGGTGACGAGAGCTTGCACTGCTTACAACTTGGGAATTCAGTCGTCTACAAAAGGCAGTTGTTGTTTGGGTTATGTATATGCTTCTCCTTCCCTCCACTATTCTCGGAGCTGCTCAAAGAGTTCGACATCAACCCCACTAAACATCACCCCAACATGATCTTTTTAATTATGGGTTTCATGACATCAAGCTTAGGGTGGTGATAACATATTCACATCCAATGTTCGAAACAAGGAAGTAAAGCCCTTGGACATTTCAATGAACATTGTTGAATAGAAGAAGAAACAACTGAATTTCGACAACTTGTGAGGTTCCGGCGGAATGCGTCGACGATGTGTTGATACTAACTGAGAAGTCAACAAATATGGTTCTCACACCAATGACCACAGGAATATTTTACGAAATGAGTATTTAAAGGGTCCTAAGGTTGAGGGTAAGAAGGTTCTCGGGCCCTCAAAGGCCGATGACAATGAGAAAAGTATATTATCGAAGTGAGATGATAAGGAGACAGACGGATCATCGAGGATCGCTGAGAAGAAAGGAATGGGGAAGAAGGAAGGAAAGGAGAAGAAGCCAGAGGACTCCAAGTCTTTTGAGGTTCTGGTGGAGTACACCGGCGATGTGTTGATACTAACTGAGTGCTCCATGAATAAGCCCTCTGAAAATTTTCTGAAAGAACACTCAAATCATTGAGAAGTTAAAATCGGGAAGAACAAGGGAAAAGACAGTTATCTTCATCACACAAAAGGTGTGTGTTCTTCACCTTCAAAATGAGGAAAAACTATCCTCTTTTATACAGCAAAATCAGAACTTAAAAGAACTTCTGAAACTAACTCAAACTAACTAACCGACTTAGCAAAAGGGCAGCAAAGCATGAGTTTAATAGGTTTAACACAAAACAACACAAAACTGCTGCGTTTAATCCCCAAATGCGCTAAAAGAGAAGCGCGGCAAATGAGCACACCGGCTTCAAATCCACCGACTTCAATCCTGCAATCTTGATGCATTTCAATCTGCAACCTTGGCCTCTTGCATAACCAAGTTTGTCTTCAGCCCCTCCTCAATCGGAACAGGAGAGAAGAAGCGGAAGTTTAGATTGACCAAATTGAAAAAAAATCCAGGTGCAGGAAGTTATTTGGTGAAGATATCAGCTAGCTGAAGTTTAGAAGGAACTTTGGTTGGCAAAAGAAAACCAGCCAAGTAGTAATCCCGCACTAAATGACAATCAATCTCCAAGTGCTTAGTTCGTTCATGAAAAACCGGATTAGCAGAGATATAGATAGCAGCCTGATTATCACAGTACAAGGGAAGAGGAAGCTGCAAAGGAATCTGAAGATTAGTAGCAAGAAAACTGATCCACTTGAGTTCACAAGCAGTCTGAGACATGCCTTTATACTCAGATTCTGCAGAAGAGTTAGAAACAGTAGATTGTTTCTTGGATTTCCAGGAGATCAGGGAAGAACTAAGGAAGATGGAAAAACCAGTGACTGATCTTCTGGAATCAGTGCACTTGCTCCAATCTGCATCACAGTAGGCTGTAATATTAGGATCAAGGTCTGCAGGATAAAATATACCATGAGATGGACAAGATTGATGATATCGAACAATGTGAAGAGCAGCTCTCGAGTGATGAGATGTAGGAGCTTGGACAAACTTAGACAGCTGGTGTACTGAATAGATCAAATCAGGCCTGGTAAAGTTGAGATAAAGTAGTCTGCCTATTAATCTTCTGTATACACCTGGATCAGGCAGAAATGGAGAAGTGTCATCATCCTTCCAAGTAGGAGAAAGAGGTGTGGCAACTGGTGTGGATTTAGTGAGACCACAGTCATGGATTATGTCCAGAACATACTTGTTCTGACTTAGAAAAACACTAGCAGGTGATCTGGCAAGTTCAATGCCTAGGAAGAATCTGGCATCCTGAACATCCTTTATGGTAAAAGCCTGGTGTAGAGATGCTTTAACAGCAGCAATATCTTCCAGAGAATCACCAAAAAGCAGTACATCATCCACATAAACCATAATGGCTAGGAAGGCATGAAACTGAATCCTGTAGAAAAGGCAGTGATCATCTGGAGATTGGAGAAAACCAAGAGAGATCAAATGACCTGTAAATTTCTTATTCCATTGTCTAGATGTCTGTTTAAGGCCATAAAGACTCTTCTTTAACTTGCAGACTAAATCAGGTGAGGGCAAATGATACCCTTGAGG
>JAUOBV010414314.1:0-10456 GCA_032360425.1 Rubia occidens | reverse complement strand
ACCCTTTGTGAATTCCACCTCAGCATGTGTAACGCCACACGTCAGTCGACCTTACCAACATTTGACCAACGTTGGCTAACCTAAATGTAGACCTCGCCATTTCAGCCCACTAGCATAGCAGATGGGCCGCGTTTGACCAAAACTAATTTAATTGACCCTTGTGAATTTTGCATTGTCATGTGCGACATCTCACGTCAATCAATTTAACCAACATTTGACTAATGTCGACTAACCTGAAAGTGGGCCTCACTATTTCAGCCCACTAGCATAGTTAATGGGTCCGCATTTGACCAAAACGAATATAATTGACCTTAGAACGGTTAATATTATATTAGAAACTACTAATTTAAATTTAAAAATGTCCATGAACTTCATTAACATCCGGTTCGATCGAAATCAATTTTAGCACGATCGGTGAACTTTTTTAGTTTTTATACTTAGGTCCCTCAAAGAAGGTGGGAGAGGTCGAAAAGAAAAATTGGAGATACCCAATTATGTAAATCACATTTTCACAATCATGCTGTTCTGATTTAGTCATTAACGAGTCGGGGTATTCGTCCATCATTTTTATTAGTATTTGATTAATATCCTTACGATGAGCGTTATTAGAATGATAATTTCCACCACATAGAATTACATGAAATTACATATTCATTCTTTGTTATGAATTAAAAGGATAAGGAGATTCCATCCATCAATTTTTTAAACTGCTAGTGCGTGGTCTGCAGTAAATTGTAAATGATTACTTATAACTATGCAAGGGTTAATCAGAAGATCTTGTGGAAGTCTCCGTGGAATCATGCCAATTTCTTTATCATTTTCAGGGATTATAAGTTCGAATGGGGATGACAAAGGTCTCTTCCGGACAATTGGAATTGATCACTTAGGTCCCTCCAACAAATTGGGAGAAGTCGAAATGCAAAATTGGAGATATCCTAATCTAATTCACCAAGTCACGACCACGATGTTCCGATTTAGTCATGCACAGGTCAATGGAACTGGCCCAAAATCTTCACAAATAGTATATGGAAATTTTTTTACAAAAATTACACTATGACCCAAACTTCCTTGCATATTCAATATGCTTCAGAACTCTGCAATTAAGCATAAGGACACATGTTTGATGAGAACGATAATTTCTACCACATAGAATCATGTGAAATTTTATATTATTTATTTAATATGGAATAAAAAGTTAATAAAATTACATTCATCAAATTTTAGAAAGTGCTAGTACATGGTCTAGAGTAAATTGTAGATTATTACTTATAAGTATACAAGGGTCATTCGAAAAAACTTGTGGAAGTCCATGTGGAATAAGACCTGTTTCTTTATTACCCTCAGTTATTATAATTTTGACTATGGATGACAAAGTTTCTTTTTGGGATGACCGTAATAGAGTTTGGGACAACCGATAAACTTTTTAATTTTTGCACTTAGATTTCTCCAAGATAGTGGGAGCAGTAGAAATGCAAAGTTGGAGATAGCATTTTGTTATTCACATTTTAGGAAAATGTTCCGATTTGGGGATAAACAGGTTGATGGAAAGGGTCGGAATCTTAACGAGCAGTATTTTATGACACTTTTCAAAAATTAAATTGTGACCCTTATGCATGATGTCAGAAATTTGTCACATAGAACGAACCTCAAACCGACCCCCTACCGATGTCAATCAGCCTGAAATTTCCAGCGGGAACCAACAATTTGAGCCAAAAAATTTAACCAAAATTTTCCCCAACCCTTTTCATGTCGATAATATTTAGCACCAACACCCATTTCCTATCTCCAACACACTTCCTCTAAACTTAGGGTTGATGGGATCCCCTCTGTCACATAGTAGAACAACATCAGGTTGCCGATAATTGGCTCATATGCGTGACCACCTGAGGGAAGAACATTCATGCAGATCCACTCGTACATCAACCTCTGCTCTACACTTAAATCCCTAACATCGTACTGATCGGCTTTCCTCGCCCCACCACCTACCCCATGGCAGTACTTCTCATCCATTTCAACCGAGCTTAGAGGTGTGGCCTTGGTGACTGAGGGCTATTGCTATTAGTGGAATATTTCAATGGGGTCGTCCAGGGTATCATGACGCAGCTTGGTTGGGTCAGTGTATGGGCATTCTAGGATAGCATTTATAGTGTACTTTGTGACAGTAACAGTGACTCCATTAACTTTAGTTGAATCCTTATTTGCAAAGTTTTTACAAGATTAGTATAAAACTGAACTTCATCGAAATGAACACAATCCTCTAAAGTTATTAACTTATCCATGTGTTGATTCTTAAATACCGGAGTATGTAACCTAATGAGATTTCCTCAACATCCCCACTACGGACTACCTTAGGATTTTTACACTTGCGCATTCTAAAGAAATCGACATACCTCATCTCCACTTCTTCGTTGAAAAACCTCATCGAGTTTTCATGGTTTCTTGTCCTACCCCCTCAAGTTCTCAACATTTCCTTGGTTACTTGATTGAATCCAGAAAGTTACGAGATCATATGTGTTATGCTATGTGCTTCTTAGGATTTGTGCTTTTCTTTGATTTTAATTCGATTTAAGGATTTTTTTTATTTTTAGCCGATTCTGAACGAATAATTTTTTTAAAATTCAATTTGGCAATTCCTAACTAGAAAATCAATCATGCGCTCTTATAAGAAGAGAAGACAACTTTCCTCAATCGGAAATACTTCCTACCGTTTTTCCTAACTCGGAACATCAATCTGTCAGGAAAAAAAGGATTAAATACTTTTCAAAGGGTAGTTAAGAACCCATTGTTTGGGCACGAGTTCCCCCCCCCAAAAAAAAACCCTCACTTCAAGGTAACAAAACCCTTCTTCCTCCACACAAATCACCATCCCAATCTTCTTTCTCAACACCAATCCCTAGGTAATTATGACTAAATGTTCATGATTAACTACCTAATCAAAATGGCACTAAAATGTTGTGGGTTTGGTTGTGAAGAGTATTCTTTAGCTTAGGGTTGTTGTTGTTCATAACTTCCTTCCATGAGGTAACTTGTCTTCACTTCTATGACTTGTAGTAATGATGTATGTTGTTCATTCTATTACGAATGTTTGTTTTAGGAGGTTGCATGTACATGTTGTCGATGGGAAATGATTGATCATGGATATTTTCTAATATTTAATCATGTATTACCTATCTATAGTTCATTCTCTTGATTTGAAACCATAAGGACAACTTTTACATTATTTGTCACTATTATGCACTGGGAGGTCGTTGTCGTACCTCTCAAAAATACACTTTATAAGCCCTAATTGCTTCCTAACTACAACTAAGTAAATAATGGCAAGTCGGGGTCATCCACGAAGAAGAGGAATTTTCCTAAGGGTTTACACATATACTGGTAAATACTAGACTGGATGTGTGTAAAAAGGGGAGGGTTTGGTTGGTTTTTCTAAGTTGTGAATTGAAAGACAGTACAACTATCAAAGTGAAATAATTATGCTATCATGCAACAAGCTACTAAAAAGATGGTAAAATCACAATTAACAAAGTATTAGGGGCAATTTATTCCCACTATTAAACCAATTATAGATCCTAAACTCATCCACTCATTCATTTACATTAATTGCCTATGGGGAATGTTATCACTTCCATTTGAAGATCAACATTCATTTCTTCTTAATTAATAATTTGCAAAGATATTCAACAACCATTTCAAACCCCCATTGATAAGCACTTTAGACAAACAATGCCTAAAGGCATTTAATCAATGACATTATATACAAAGAACCATAGATTTGATAACAACTACAAGCATTAAACCAAATACCTAGCCATTTAACCAAACAAAGCATTCATTAGACTAAGCCTAGAGCAAACAACATTCAAGATTCAGTCTTTCATCGCTACCTTAGGACAAATATGATAACAAACAACATTAATATACTCATCTAGCAAGATTAACATCATTTACCCATAAAAAGTTTTAATTTCATGTACTTGGATTTTCATGACAAAGGTGAGAAGAAATTGTACACTTTCCTAACACTTCTAGCACTTAATCATACAAACATTTCATATTCTCAAACAACACATAACATAAATGACGTAAACAACAACATTAATGACACAATAAATGCTTCACAACAAATGCTCATGAAAGAGTAAAGTAGAGTCTCACTACATTGGTTTGGAAGCTTCAATCAATTTCTCCCAAGTAATAAGTTTAGCTAAAAAAAATCATACTAACATTCATGGACAAATTCATACATAAACAAAGAGAGAAAAGATGAAAGAGAAATGAAGAACTAGGGTTTGGGGGAGGTGATTTTCGGCCTTGAGGAAGGTTAGGAATGAAGATAAGAGAAGGGATATTTATAGTACAAGTTGTGGTAATAAAAGAGTCAAAAGGGGAGCAAGGAACGAGGGGGTGCGCACGGGCAAAAGCACCCGGCCGGGTGCGCATGAGGCCCCAGCACGTGCAAGTGCGCCATCAGGGGCTGGCTGTGTGATTCCCGCGTGGCCAACGGAGTCATATTCCCTTCTTTTCTTTAGGGCACGCAGGTGCACGATTGAGCACCCGAGCCACACGCCTGATTTTCTCCACCCAACTAGTCGGCCAGCCAATCTTCGCATCGGTTGGCCGGCCTTCCTTCTTCAAATATGGACTTTTCTTCCACCAAATTATACTGGCCTTCACTTTTAAACCCTTATTTTCCTTCTGAATCTTCATTCTTGAATATTCCATCATGAACATGATCATAAAAGATCTTCCAAAAAATCCTTAAATTAGAGACTTAGGATATAAATCCTAAATCATCATACTAACTTTCTTACCAATAAAACATCCATTATTCTTATATAAAAGCGTAGTCTATTACAAATATAAGTTTCAAATGTGCTTAAAAGAGATGAGCACATCACTCATAAGGATACAATTCCATTAGATTCGCACTATGTGATCGCTATTCCCAGTACAAAAATAGGAAAAGCCTTACATATTAATTCGATTTCTACATCGAGAAATCTCATGCTGTTGCGATATGAATGTATAAGTTCTTTTGGGTTTGTAGTTCCATCATAGATTTTAATGTGCAGAGGAAGCTTGAAAACTTTTGGCATTTTAATCCAAAGATGTGGTGCTAGTGGTGATTTATCCACATCGTCGTCCGCCACTATCTCCCTTAACTCATCTTCGTACACAAGATTCTCGTGCCCTTAACTTGGTCTCTTATGTACCCTTGGAGATTTTGGCTTGAGCGTTGCCAAGAACTAGTTGTACAGGCTTTCTCTGTTTGCTTCTAGGAATGCTTTGAACGTTATCTTTTCCTTCTCTTGGTTTGTATTAGGAGACTATGCTCCTCCTCATCATCTTCCATATCATCCATGTTGTTTTCCTTGTCTCTGCTAGGGACGTAGGCTTGATATTGAGTGGGATGCATGCTATCGTTGCGTCCAACCACTTTTTCTTGTGACTGATGGTTATGGTTTTTCTCAATTTTGGTGAACACCATGATTAACTTGATGGATTTTGAATACAAATTTCATTCCCCACAGTCGGCGCCTAATGATGTGGTAATCTGATCAAGTAATATGATCTTCGTTCACCGTAATGTATCTCCTCCTGCAAGATAAATCCTGGAGGTAACTCAAGGGAAAACAGTCTGACGTTCAAGTCACTATTTTCCTTAGAGAACTAGAATTTTTAGTTTAGCCTTACTTCCTCGAGCCAGTGTTGCTCTTCCTATATTTATAGCCACCCATGGTTGTGGTTCCACATTGTTTGGGTTTGGGATCGTGGGTTGCATCGTGATCACTATCTTTATGGTTCGTATATACGTTCTGCCTTTCTCGCTTTATAATTGAATCCACGATCACCTTGTTCATTTTTTATCAGCTCGTTGTTGACTTTGACTTCTAGGCCAAATGGTCTTGGTTGTTCATGGATCAAGATTGCGTGGGGCTTTAGAAGCCAGTAGTCTATAGTTTGGTGGTTTATACACAACTATGAATATAGCTTTTGTTGATTAACCCTTGACGTATGATCATGTTGATACTAGGAACAACAGTCTAATGGAGAGTGTGGGGGAATTTGAGCCCCAAGTTGATATTCACATAGAGACCTTGCCCAAGAACTTAGATGACCTTGTGATGCCTAAGACAAAGCCTTTAATAGAAGAGCCACCCATAGTCAAACTTAAGCCTTTACCCAAAGACTTGAACTATAGTTTCTTATGCGAGGGTGAGACATTACCGGTGATAATTTCTAGTAAGCTCACTAGTGACAAAGATAATAGGCTAATTAAGGTGCTAAGAAATTCAAGGGAGCCATAGGTTGGACTTTAGCTGACATCAAAGATATATGCCCCTCAACTTGCATGCATCATATATTGTTGGAGGAGGATTCAAAACCCATACGGCAATCTCAAAGGCGGTTAAACCCGCCAATGATGGAAGTAGCAAAGGTAAAGTCCTCAAACTACTTAAGGCAGGGGTGATATATCCTATCTCCGATAGTATATGGGTGAGTTCCACTCAAATGGTGCTAAGAAAGAGTGGGGTTACCTTAATAGAGAACATGGATGGGTATTTAGTCCCAACCCATATACAAAACGGGTGGCTAGTTTGTACTGATTTTCGCTCACAAGGATCATTTTCCCCTCCCTTTTTATTGACTAAATGCTTGAAATATAAGCTGGTCGCTCACACTACTGCTTCCTCGATGGTTATTCAGGATACTTCCAAATAGCCATCGATCCAGAAGATCAGGAAAAAACAACCTTTACTTTCCTCTTTGGTACTTTTGCTTATAGGCGTGTATGCCTTTCGGCTTGTGCAATGCACCGGGTATATTTCAGAGGCTTATGGTCAGCATATTCTCAGAGTTTATAGAGCTCTTAATCAAAGTTTTCATGGATGATTTCACTATTCATGGAGATTCTTTCTACTCATGCTTATATTATCTAGCACTGGTGTTAGAAAGTTGCCTTGACACCAACTTATTCTTAAACTCCGAGTGGTGCCGCTTTATGGTGGAAAAGGGCATTGTTCTAGGTTATGTGGTGTCAGCTCAAGGTGTAGAAGTGGGCAAGGCTAAAGTAGGTACAATTAAATCCCTTCCTTACCCTACTTGTGTGAGAGACATAAGGTCATTCTTAGGTCACGTCGGTTTCTACCAGCATTTCATTAAGAATTTCTCTAAGATTTCTTCTCCATTTTGTAATTTTTTGCAAAAGGATGTTGATTTTGTTGTTGATGAGGGATGTAGAAAAGTCTTTGATACTTTAAGAAAAATGCTTGTTACTGCCCCTATTACCCCCATATTGGTCTCACTTTTGAAACAATGTGTGTTGCAAGTGATTATGGAATAGGGGCAGTGTTAGGTCAAAAGAAGTGAGACTTATACATGTCATCTACTATGCATCGGTAACTCTTAATGATGCATAAGGTCGTAGAGGAAGGGAGACTTCTACAGAGATAGAGCTTTTGGTCGTAGTTTTTGCACTTGAGAAGTTTAGACAATGCCTTTTAGGCACCAAGGTTATTGTATATACCGATCATGCCGCACTCCGTTATTTAATGCCTAAGAAAGAGGTAAAACCTAGGCTTATTAGATGGTTAATTCTTTTGGGTGATTTTAACTTTGAGGTAAGAGATAAAAAGGTAAGTGAGAATGTAGTGGCTGACCATTTAAGTAGATTTCCAACACTTGAGAGCTTAGATCCCACCAAGGAAAAAGCTAGGTCAGAACACATTCGGGAAGAATTTCCCGATGAACAATTGTTCGGTGTGACGACTATCCAACCTTGGTATGCTAACATAGTAAATTACCTTGCCACAGGGGAATTTCCCCTTTACTTTGATCAAAACTGAAAAAATAGGCTAGTGAATGAGGCGAAGGAATATTTTTGGGATAATCCTTGCCTTTAGAAACATTGCTCCGATCAAGAGATTAGGGGATGTGTTTTCGAAGAGGAGGGGGAGCCAATCCATAAAATTTTCTAATCCTCCACTGTAGGTGGACATTTTAGGTATAAAAGAACCACTAGGAGAGTGGCAGAATGTGAAATTTATTGGCCCAACATGTTGAAGCATACCCAAGAGTTCATTCTAGCTTGTGAAAGGTGCCAAAATATGGGTAACAACTCATTCAAAAATGAGATAGCCCAAGTTCTATCAATGTCGGTTGAGAAATTTGATGTGTGGGGAAAGGATTTCATAGGCCCTTTTACCATGTCCCATGGAAACTATTGTACACTAGTAGTTATGGATTACATGTCGAAGTGGGTTGAGGCCAAAGCTACAAAGAACAATGATGTGGCAACTGTGACGAGTTTCCACAAGTCCAATATTTTCTCACGGTTTGATATACCCCGAACCATAATTAGTGATAGAGGTACTCACTTTTGCAATAAAATTGTGGGAGCTTTGCTCAAATGATATGGTGTGACCAATAGGATATCCACCAATTACCACCTACAAACATATGGTTAAGCGAAAATATTCAACAGGGAAATCAAGAGAGGATTGGAGTGATAGGTTGGATGATGCCTTTTAGGCATATCTGTCCGTATACAAAACCCCCATAGGCAAGTCACATTTTTGGATTCTCTATGGTAAAAATTTGCACCTCCCAGTGGAGCTCGAATTCAAAATATATTTGGCCGTTAAAAGTCGAATATAAACATGGATGAAGTCAGGAAGCGTAGAAATTTACAAATCCAAGAACTTGAAGAATTTAGGCGCAACTCCTGCGACATCGCACTAATTTACAAGGAAGAGACAAAAGCACAACATGCTCGAAATATAGTGAAAATGGACTTTTTGTGGGATAAAAAATCCTTTTACACCAATCTCGGTTACGTATTTTTTCGGGTAAATTGCGGTCAAGGTGGAGAGGTCCTTATATGGTGATCAATGTTTATGAACAAGGAGCAATAGAGATAAAGGATGAAGAGAGTGGTATAAAGTGGTTAGTAAATGGGCAAAGGTTGAAACCTTATTTGGAATGGAGGAATTTTAGGGTGGACAAGGAAGGAAATTCCCTCCTTCTGGAGAAAATCCAAGAATGAACTCTCCTATTACAAATAAGTTGTGAAGACGACAATAAAGAAACAATATTTTCATTTTTATTTAGTTGGTTTTTATATTTGTGTGATGATTGGATGTGTTTGATATTAATTTTTGAGTATGATAGTTATCAAATGCTTGTATAAAACAGTGCTACCCTTGGTTTTCTTGTCTTTGCAGGGACCCTTATGATGAATTTCAAGACAAGAAAGAAAGAGATGATTCAATATCTCCTTGTTACCTTGGTCATATGCATTGGGGACAATGCGAGAATTACGTGTGGGAGGGGGATTGGAGTTGGGAGGTCACCTTTTTGGGTAGTTGTTCAGAGGCATTTTTTGAGGGAGTAGTAAACCACTTAGGAGTTTTCATCTTTGGGTTCCTTTGTGTTTTTGGTGTTGCTTTAGTTGTTATTTTCTTTGGTTTTGGGAGTTTGGTAGATTCTTTGGTGGTGTGATCTTTAGGTGGCTATCACTTTGTTGGGGAATGTTTTAGGATGAACACTTTGGTGGTGTAATTTTTTTATTTTTCACTATCTTTGGTAGTATGAAGCCCAACTTTGGGGCATTTTGAGCTACAAAAAAATTGAAAAAACATTGAAAAAATGAAAAAAGTACCCCGCTAAGTTGGAAACTTGAAAGGGGAACTTAGGCAAAAATGGAAAGGAAAGACTGGATAGGTCGAAAGGCCTAGGTAAAAATGAGAGGTTAAGGCTCGACTAGGTTGGAAAACCTGGGCAAAAATGAGAGGCTGTGTGGAAAAATATGAGATGGTGAGCTCAACATATGTGAATGCTAGGATGAAAACCCGAAAGGGCTCCTAGGAAAAATGAGAGAAATTGAAAGAAAATGGAAACTAAGTTGAGGATCATTCAGCATTTTGCGTGGTTATGGCTAAGTTGAAAATCTAGAGTTATCCTTGGTCACGACCAAGTTGAGGATCTTGTGGATTATCCTTGGTGGTTTTTTCGACAACAACTCTTGGATTGCTTTGGGTGGACTATTCGGGGGAGTAAGCTAGTTCAACACTTATCTTTTGTACTGACATTTTTCTTCACAATATTTTGGGATGGTTAGGTTACTTCAGCAACTTCGGGGAGTGTGAGAGTTGTGAGATTCTTACTTCTTCGGGGGAACTATGTTAGCTTGGGAATAAGTTGAATGTATTGGCTAACTTCTCTTTGCATGCTACATTTCGCTTAGATCTTTTCTCGTTTTCGTTTACTCGAGGATGAGTAAAGTTTTAAGTGTGGGGAGATTGATGTGCACCATTATGAATTCGTTAGCCGAAGCATTTAACATATTTATTATCATCTTTTGTTTGGTTGATTGCTAGTTTTATTAAGGTTTGCACAATAAATGGTTTAGACGGCCATTATTGGTTTTCTTATCTAAATCTCGCATTTTGTAGAC
>JAUOBV010414204.1:0-10456 GCA_032360425.1 Rubia occidens | reverse complement strand
GTGACACATTTTTTTGTGACAGGTAGAGAAGTGTCACAGTGTTTATGACATCTTAACGTGTCACTAAATTTTAGTGACAAGTACACATGTTACTAATTAAAATTGTGACATCAATTCATGTCATAACATTTGGTGACGGCTCTAAATATCATAAAAATTGCTACATCTTATGGTATCAATAAATTTATGAAGCTTTAAGATGTCAGTCATTTTCTCTTGTCTGCTCTGAATTGTCATTTTTCTCTCTAAAAAGTAAATTCCAAAATTTCTCTTGTCTGCTCCCGGTCGGAAAACACTTTTACTTTACTTTACTTTTCCTAAACTGACATAATTCAGCTCCAACGGTTATAAACGGCCTCTTCTCCGCCGCGGCCAATGGCGGCGCCACCGCCGAACCGCGGAGGCATCGCCCAGGGTAGAAGTTTTCTTCAAGCCCTAGCAAATAGATCCCCTCCACTGTCCTCTGCCCTCCCTACTAACCCAGAAATCACACCTATTACTCATTACAAGGGTGAAATAGCCTGTATTGTTTCTCGTCAAGATGCAGAGAAACTAGCTTCACACTACAGCAATGCTTTGATTGGCAAGTTCTCAAAGGGAAAACTTTCGATGGAACTTCTAAATGAGGCTTTCAAATCTATCGGTTTCAAAGGAAAATTCCAACTAGGCTCAATCGATTACAGACATGTACTCATTAGATTCCAAGAGGCTGAGGATTACCAGAGATGCTGGATAAAAGGTCAATGGGCTTTCAATGGTTCTATTATGAAGGTTTTGAAATGGACGATAGATTTCTCTCCGGACACTGAATCCTCTATTGTTCCTGTCTGGGTCACAATCAGAAAGGTACCTTTCTTTTTCTACAATACCGCTATGATTCATTCTATGGGGAATCAAATAGGGAATTTCATCAAGATGGATGCTGCAACGGCAGCCTTGACAAGGCCTTCTGCTATTAAGATTTGTGTTGAGATTGATGTTAGGAAGAAACCCCACTCAACAATTAGAGTTGGTATAGATGATGAAAATATTGCTAAACTTTTCATTGAATATGAAGACTTGCCTACATACTGTAACCATTGCAGAACAATTGGTCATGAAGACTCTATCTGTTTCTCTTTACACCCTGAATTGAGAAGACAAAGGGTACAGAGAAATTTTGCTACAGCGCCTGTGGTTGATACAGAGGCAGAATTATCTAAGGGTGGGGTAGTAGTTACATCACTCCCAAAAATTCCAGTGGTTGAGGTCATAGGGGTCACAGATGCTGGAAAGCTACAGGATGTGACTAACAAACCTCAGATAGTGCTTTCAGACCAAAACTTTGGGAATAACATTAACCAACAGCAAACAAGGCTACGGAAGTTATCACAAGACACACAGAGCCAAAGGCAAACGGATTTAGTGGACAAACTAGGTACTTCAGGGGTGACTCGAAAAGATAAGGAAACTACCATTAATGCTCAAATTTGGAGGCTGATATCTTCCTCCCCCCCTCAGTCTGGAAACCAACCCACACAAGTCCTAGGCACACGAAATAGCAATGCCTCAACAGATGTGGAAGAGGTCTACAATGAAACAGAAGCCTATGCCCAGCTTCCAGAAAATCTTACAACTGAGGTGATTCCCACCACATCCACTGAGCCTCCGCAGGAAAATGTTCCAAGGGTAATGGGCCTTACAGCCATCATCCAGGACATATCTTCTAACTGTGGAATGACAGACTCACTCATCTCTGACATCCCATTTACAAAGCCCAAACGTTTTTCCAAGGATGACACAGCTTTATATACAGGTAAGTCCCTCTTCAATGATGATTTTCAATTACAAAATAACTCCTTTTTTTATTCCCAGCAGAAAAATAGAGCCAACAGATTTCTACCCCTGCAAGAGGAAGACTCTGAAAGCATTTTAGGGGTTATACAAACACCTGGTCTGAAGATGCAAAATGATAACCCCCCAAATGATGCAGGACCTTCCTCAATTCAAATTAATTCCCCCCAGGTTAGCTCAACAAACACACTTGCCTCCTCAAAGAAAAAGTCTATTTCTAAGAATCCCTCTTTGCAAACATACTTTACTCAGCTAAATAAAATCATGACTAGATCTTCAACAAAAAGCCATAAGCTCAGTTTTTAATGTCAGCACACCACTTAAAAATAAAGATGCTAGTGTGGAACATTAGAGGTATGGACACGTCTATGGAAAGGCTGGAAAGGCTAGTCGTGAATCATAAATTTAACCTTGTCTGCATAATAGAACCCATGCACAAAAACATTGACTGTTCCAGATATATGTCCTCTTTACATTTCAAAAGTTGCCTCTATGCTGAAAGTGAAAAAATTTGGCTTTTTTGGAATGATTGTCTCACTGTCAACCTTCTAACTGATAACTTACAGTTTCTTCATGTCTCAATTCATAGCCAAAAACTTAATGCTACTATGGTAGCTGTTTTTGTCTATGGATTGAGAACTAGAAAAGGGAGATTTGATATGTGGAAGGATCTTTACAGTATATCTTCCTCAGAAACTATTTTCATTGGGGATTTTAATGCCATTACTTCCATTGCTGAATATAAGGGACCATGTTCCCCAAATCTAGGTAGTATCAAAGATTTTTCATACTTCATTGATACTATGGCACTAGATCATATTAACACAGTTGGCAATTCTTTCACTTGGACAAATGGCAGAATAAAATCCCCTACCATACTAAGATTGGATAGGGGTTTATGTACTGCAGGGTGGAATACTGCTTTCCCAAGCTCATCCATTCAGATTCTAAATAAGCAAACTAGTGATCATTGTCCCATGCTCCTTAGTATAGGAAGTAACATGAAATCCTCTCCCAGACCTTTTAGGTTCATTAACACTTGGTTCAAGAGAGAAACATTCCTAGATGTGGTCAAGATTAACTGGAACCTACCTTTAATTGACAAAGGTATGCTTGGTTTTTTCCTGAAGCTTCTTAGGCTAAAAAAGGTTTTAAAAACATGGAATATAGAAGTTTTTGGCAATATACATACTAATGTATTAGAAGCAGAGGAAGCTCTAAGGGTTAGAGAAATTGCTTATGATATTGATCAATCAGATTGTGAACTGATCAATCTCAAAAAAGCTAGAGCAGTCCTTACAAAAGCTATCAAAGAAGAGAGAAATTTTTGGAAACATAAGGCAAAACTTAAATGGTTAAAAGAGGGAGATCACAACACAAAGTACTTCCATAATGTGGTTAAGGAAAAAAGGAGTAGACTGAACATTACAAAAATAAAAAACTCCACAGGATTGTGGATAGAGGAAGCAACTGCAATTGAGCAGGAAGCTGTTCACTATTACAGTAACCTGCTTACAGCTTCTACAGCTCCAGATGCTGGAATTTATTATCCACACTTTCTATCTCAAATTCCAAGATTAATAACAGAGGAGGATAACTGCGCTCTCCTAAAACCAGTCACCATTGAGGAGCTAAAACAGGTTGTCTTTAGTTTGAATAAGCAGAGTAGTCCAGGACCAGATGGCTTCTCCTCATGTTTTTATATTAAGGCATGGTCTGTTATTTCTAGTGATTTGCTTGTTGCTTGTAATGATTTTATGTCTCAATCTCAGATCCCTAAAGGTATTTCTAGCACATGGATATCAGTCATACCAAAAAAGGACACACCATCCTCTTTTGATGACTATAGACCTATCAGTCTCTCTAATGTCTCTAATAAGATTTTCTCTAAAATCTTAATGGAGAGATTAAAGCCATATATGCAGAAGTTAATATCCCCTAACCAATCTGCTTTTATTCAGAATAGGGAAATTTCAGATAACATCATCTACCTAAAAGAAATGGTCAGATTCTTGGATAGGAAAAATAGGGAACCAAATTGCATCTTAAAACTGGACCTTAGGAAAGCATTTGATAGGGTTAGCTGGCCTTTCCTTAACACTGTTCTCCTCAGATTTGGATTTAGTGGACAGTTTGTTTATTACATTATGAAGAACCTTTCACATGCTTGGTTCTCTGTCTTGGTAAATGGAAATCCAGTGGGATTTTTCAGAGCAACAAGAGGTATCAAACAAGGTGACCCCCTTTCTCCCTTTCTTTTCAATCTTTTCTCTGAAGCTTTCACAAGAAGTTTATCATACATATTTGAAAATGGGAAGTTAAGGTATTACTCTCTCCCTAGAAATGCAATTCCTATTTCTCATCTTACTTATGCTGATGATACTGTCATATTTTTGCAAGCTAGTAGGTTGAATCTGATAAGAATGAATGCATTTCTTGAAGTTTTTGAGAACACATCAGGCCAAAAGATTAACTATGACAAGAGTTATTTCTACATTGGAAAACATGCCACACCAGCTAAGACCAGACAAATTAAATCCATCTTAGGCATGAAAAAAGGCACCTTCCCATTTACTTATCTGGGAGTTCCTATCTTTACTGGTAGGATTAAATCGGTTCACTTTCAGCCTCTTATTGAAATGTTTGATAGGAGATTGAATAACTGGAAGAACATTTGGCTATCTACTGGTGGTAAGACTATCCTTATTAATTCCTGTCTATATTCATTGTCTCAGCATTTTTGGGCAGTTATGATACCCACAGTACACATAATAAAGCTCATTAAGAGCAGACTTTCCAAGTTTTTCTGGGGGTACACTGACCTAAAAAAGAAAAAAACTTGGAGGAAATGGGGGGATATGTGCTTCCCAATAGCTGAAAATGGACTGGGATTCAGGTCCATATCTACAATAGTTATGGCTTTCTCGGTCAAACTATGGTGGAAATACCAAAATGCCATAGCTCCTTGGACATCTTTCATTGCATCTCTCCCTAAATCTGCAAAAACATCTCAAAACTGGAAAAGAATATGCCAAGTAAATGTTTTTGCTGAACATCATACTAGGGTTATTCATGGAAAAGGGGAATGTAATTTTTGGTTATCAAACTGGACTGATAGAGGCCCTCTAATAGACTTGATTGATCAGGAACTTTCAGGCATACCTCTTCACTGCACAGTGGCACAGTTTATAGAGTCTAAACTGGTTTACATGAGTGGGATAACATCACTAATTGACAACTCTTTACAGGTTTTTCTCCAGGATGCACAATGCTATGGCCATAGGCAGGATAAACTCATTTGGAAACCTGAAAAAAGAGGAACTTTCAGCTTCAAATCAGCATATCAATCTCTCAGACAAAAAAGGGGTATTTCGCTCTCTTTAAATGCATTATGGAATAATAGAATTCCCAAAAAAGTTTCGGTTTTCATGTGGAAAACTATGAACTCACTTTTACCTTTTGACAATATTCTCACATATTTTGGTTTTCATCTTCCTTCGAAATGTCCTTTTTGTGATAATATTGACTCCCTTAATCATTTCTTTAATGAGTGTCTTCTGGCTGGTGAGGTGTGGAATGGAGTAAATCGAATTCTGTGTATTCAGACACCTATTTTCACATCCATCTGGGATAGAATTTCTTATTATCTTACAAAATTGGGTTTCACACCAATACACACCCAAATGATTCATAACAGCATTTCTTTCACTTGTTGGACTTTGTGGAAAGCGAGGAATACTTTCTTATATGACGATAAGAAAAGTACTGCTGCGTTCTTACTTAGGGATATTAAGAGTATGTTTTATAACTCATTTGTAGCAAGACCTTTATACATCCAACATGTTTTTGACATTGAGCTGGCAACTGAGGGCTTTTTTCCTTTATGGTTGAAACCTCCAAAACCTAATATAAAGAGTATAAAGTGGAAAAAGGCGCCCAATGGGTTTAAATTTAATGTGGATGCATCATGGGACTCTGTTACACATAAGGCAGGTCTGGGTTTCATTTGTAGAGACTCACAGGGTTCATTCATATCTGCTAGGATTCAATATGATCAATCTTTTTCTTCACTTCATGCTGAGATGCTTGCTATCCAACTTGCTGTCAATATATCACAATCATATCATGAACACATCATTATTGAATCTGACTGTCTTCAAGCTGTTCATATGGTGGCAAATCCGGATCAAGCTCACTGGCAGCTTTTTCAGCTTGCTGACGAAATTCATACTAACCTGGCCTCATTACAGATTGTACACATTTTCAGGGAAGCAAACACAGTTGCTGATGCGCTGGCAAAATTGGCAATGCATAAAAAATGCAGCTCGATTTTAACTTTAGCCCAATTCCCGGAAAATATTATAGGCTTATACATGCTTGACAAATACGGGACTCCATCTTTGAGAGTTTCAACGTAGTTTAGATGCTACTCATTTCATATCCTTTTCTTTCAGGAGGATGGAGCTTACACAGGAAGGATTTTCGTAACTTCACTCAAGGGATCAGATCGATTACAGCAGGTTGCTGCACAAAACCTGGAGACCATGTTCCCAGTTTAACAAAATGGCTCCTGAGACCTTTTCATGGGATCTTTTCGAGCATCAAATATATCCAACGCACCTCACTCCAACTTCATAATCCGATTGGAATCCTTTTCCTCAAATACACTTATTTCTCTTCATTGATTCTATTGGATATCTGGCCTGAATCGATTAACACTGGGTGTGGAGGTCGATTACAGGAATCATATCCAACAGATCAACGGAACTCTTTGTGAGGAATAAACTCTTAGTGAGGATCAATTTTGGGACTAATATGTAACACGATGTATATCCTCGGATAGCTACACTTCTGTTTCGTTTCTTTTATTTTGGGGTTTAGAGAGCCCAATAAATATCTCTCATTCACCATAGGTGGATGTCTTATATTAAAAAAAAAATTCCTTTTGTACCCTCATTATAAAATAAACAATCTTAATTTTTAAATTTTTTTACATAAAACAACTGCCTCATATTTCAAAATTAAAGGTAAATAGATTTTATGATAGACAAAGTCTTGGGAAAGACCGTCTTTCCATAGACATATGGAAAGACTTGGTTGAATTGAAATTATAGAGAGGCAAAAGGTTTTAGTTTTAATATTAAAATATCAATATGCAATATGTAGGAGCGATAGGTTTATGACCCGATTAATACAACCCAAAATTTTTATTTTTATTTCTTCACATTTACAGTTTAAACCTTGGAAAGACCGTCTTTCAAGAGACGGACTCTTTATGATATCACATATTTGTGAAATTAAATACTCCCACTGTCCCACTTCATTTTGCTTAATTATTTTTTGGAAGTCAAACTCTTTAAACTTTAACCGTAAATAGAAATGATTCCATGTATGCTAAAAATATGATGTGATTTATTGCTAGATTCGTCTTAACATATATTTTATAAATATTAATGTTTTATGCGACATTATTAAAGGTAAAATTAGAGATATTTACGGAAAACTGAGAAAAAGTAAATAAGTAAAATTAAGTGAGTTGGAGGAAGTACATATTTATTTATAAATTTTAAGTGAAAATCATTCTAAAAGTTGATCATTTAAAATTTCACATATAATTTTATGTAATGTATATAAGCATTACTCCCCCCCCTAATAGTAAATCCTTATTCCGCCATTGCCGCCACCCACCACCACCACACTTACCTGCTCAGCTGTTTCGTGTGACAACTTTTAACCAACTCAATGAGTCGATTCAGTCAACGAGCGAGTCGACCTAGCCAAGTAACGAGTAGATCTAGCCAATTCAGCAAGTCAACTTGGCCAATCTACTGTTTCAACTCCTTCATCCGGAGAGTCTGCGCCTCCCTTCACCGACAGGTGAGTCCATGACCCCATCACCCGCGGGCCATCATGTCTCAACCTGACGACCACCATCTTCACTGGCAGACTCGCGGTCGTCAAATATCTCTGTCCCAACGGGCACCTTTTACATTCGGTGAGTCCATGGCCCAACCACCTGCTGGCTTGCTGTCTGGATGTTGCGGCCTTGCCAAGGCTGATTTTGACGAAAATGACCAGGATTTTTTTTAAATGACTCTTTATATATAAAATATAAATGTAACATAATGTTTTTGTAAACCCTAAAACAATTACAAAAATTGAGTTATACTTGCATTTTTATTTGCAAAGTCATCTATAATGCTATCTATTTGTAAATTCGCTAAAATTTCACTTTCTATGCACAACATTGCAAGTCCATTCAATCTTTCCTGTGACATCGTCGATCTCAGATATATTTTCAGCAACTTTAACTCTTGAAAACTCCCCTCAACTGATGCTACGGTAACAGGCATTGTCAACAAATTTCTATATGCAATAGCAACATTGGGATAACAATCTACACTTTAAAAAAATTCAAAGATTTTAATTACAGACAGTGTCTCATTTGGCAAAGTCAATTGCAATATTTTTAGTTCCATAAATAAATCATCTAACTCAACATTGGATAAGTCATTATAGGTAAGAGTAGTTTTAGATTATCACAATGTTTTTTCAACTCATCGTTTTCGAATGATTTTAGAATTTTACTATCAAACAAAAACCAAAAATATTTTCAAATGATTTCAATTCATCAAATCTATATTTCAAACAAGTAATCGCCATATCCATAACAACATTAAAACTATCAACTTTGAATAATTCTTCTTGTGATAGTAAAATTCCAGCGCTTTCAACCTCATCAAATTGTTTTTTCTAATTACACGACGTTTTATTAAAAAATTGGCTCTATATTCATATCTGATGTAAGACTTTTAGCTTTAATCAAACTTTCATTAAAACTAACATTCCAATACTTCTCAAGAAAAGAAGTTACACCTTCTAATTGTTTTGTGGCAGCGTCAATACACGTAGATTTAGACTGTAATTTCTTACTCACCGTGTTAACACCAAACAAAATGTCATACCAAATGATTATACCAAGTAATAAACTTAGAACTTTCAATTGAATTAATTAAACATTCAGATTCACTTTCATACTTGGCATTATCACAGATTATCATTCTAATAAAGCATCTCTCACTTCAACTGGTTGAAATCTAATAGGTTGAACACTTTTAATTCGACTCTCCCAACATGTATTTCAGAAGGTCTAAGAAATCACCAACGATTAAACGGTCTTGAGATTTTGGGAACCCAAATTGACTTTGAATTGCCTATTGAAATCTTCAAAAAGATTTAATTTTGGATTGAAACCCTCCTGAGCCCTGGCCGCGGCTCCTCTTATTCCAAGTAAAACTCGTTACTTTAACTTTCCCATAAAAGGTCATTTTTATTTATTTTCCCTATTCCCATAAAAGTTGAATAAATTCTAATTAAATTCTACAACTTTCGTTATTTTTCTTTTACTTTTTCATTTACTTTAATTGCTGCAAAATTTAGTTTAATTCCATAACTAACTATTGGGCTGAATTCTAAACTTTTGGACCCTTAAAAAAAATATAATTAAATAATTAATTTTAATGGATATATATATATCTACACTATAAAATGGGGGATCTAGGGGTAAACAGTAGTTTTCGACCTACTTGCTTCGTCGTAAACAGAATCAAAATGTTTTCTTCTCTCTTTCTTTCTTCATTTTCCCTGTTGACTTTCCCACCATTTGTCGCATTTTACTTCTTAGTTTTCCAGTACGTGTGGGTGTGTTTGTTTGGTTTCCTTTTTTTAGTCAAGCAACAGAGTTTGTGTTTAATCCCATTTTTTTTCTTTCCCCATATGTTTCTTTGTCCCCCTTCTTTCTCTAAAACACGAGGTTACGCTCAATGAATGCTTCTAGATCTTGATTCACTACTTCAATGGGCAGCGACAGCTTTGATCTCTGATGGCGGAGGGTGGCAGTGATGGAGCTCAGGCGACGACGGAGGACTTCTCAAGCCATGATGCAACAGCTAGTAGGTGGAGACGCAGACTTCTCCTGCTCCGGCGAAGAAGAACTTCTCCAGTGGCGGTAAAGATCTTCTCTTGCGGGAGGCGATGCGACAACAGCTCCTTCTCCGACGACAAGCGATGCGAGAAGCGGACGAGAATACAACTCATTCTCTGGGGAAGAGATTCTCCCGTTGTTGGATCAAGCGGATGAGGGGGTGGCATGGGGGATGGATCTTAGGGGTGGTGTGGGATGTGAGGGTAGCTGGAGGTGGGTGGAGGATGGCGTGAGGCAGGGGCTAGAGTGGAGCATAGAGGGTGAGGCAGCGGAGGGGTGGAGGCGGCGGTGGTAGGGTATGGTAACTAGTTTGTTGTTGTGATGGAAGGGCGTCCTTCTCTTTTCTGGATCAAAAAGGTTATCTCCATCTTCGAGGTACTTGTGATCTTAAGAATGGTTATTGACTTATAAACGATATTATTGGCTCAATTGGTTCATTCATCACCTGACTATCAACAACATTCAATTCTGACATTACTTGAGGATATAGGACCTTTAGTATGAATCTTGATATCTACAAGACCTTTAGTATGAATCTTGATATCTACAAGACCTTTAGTAGGAATCTTGATATCTACAAGACCTTTAGTAGGAATCTTAATATCAAACTTAGAATTTCATGTACGTAATTTATGCTGA
>JAUOBV010414093.1:0-10457 GCA_032360425.1 Rubia occidens | reverse complement strand
AATAAATAATAACTACCAAGGTCAATGAGTTGTGAAAGACTTACATCGCCCCTTAATACTTAACTGCTATCAGATAAATTTATCGCAGAATTCTCATCAGTTATGTAGGCTATCTTGGGTTTTACAACTGATACTGGTTTCCGAAAGAAGATCTCTCCATAGATGAGTGAGATCAGAAGATCTCAACTTTCACTTAGAAGTTCAGTCAAGTTTTTCATTTGAAGGTTAGTTTAGTTTTCAGACTTTAGGCAGCCTTAGCAAGCATATGAAGCAGGTTGAATGATAAACACATATCTCTTCAGATGTGTCTACTGCATGTTTTTTTCTCTCTCAATATTTTGTGTAAAATATAGGGGTATAACCATCAAGCCCTGGGGAACTAGACTTATTTAAGGAGAAAACAACATTTTTTTTATTCCCCCTATAATTGGTGGCTGCATTAGAATTGGGTTTTCTTCCTCAATTATAATGGTGGGGATTTTATTTAGGAAACGTGGGAAATAGATACCCGAAGATAGGTTTTCATTATAAGTTAATGATTTGAAGTAGTCCACTGCTTCCACTTCAATATCATCTTGTGTATCTATCCATTGCCCTAGTTTGTTTTTTATTTTTGTAAGTTGAATTATTGTTTTTTTCCTTACACTTATTTATGGAAGAATTTTGTGATATAATCTCCTTCTTTTAGCCATATTACCTTAGGTTTTTGTTTCCAATATTTTTTGTTTGTTTTCTTTAAGTGCTTTAATGAGCTTATCTTGTGCATGTTTTTGTTTTATGAATTCTGTTTCTAAATTATTGTTTTGATAGGAGATTTCTTAGAATCTTAGGGCTTCATCAGCCTTTGGTAGACTAAGATTGATATCCCCATAATGTTTTTGTTCCAGTTTTTAAACAGGTTTGAGTTTTTTTCAGTTTTAAAAAAAGTCTTATCATTCCAGTTTCTTGCTATTCAATTTCGCAGTTGTTTTTTATTACCGCTTCAAGGTCAGGCCTATTTGTCCAGACATCAAGAAAGCGGAAATGTCTAGGATTGATCATAAATGGTTACTGACAAACATAAGTAGTGGATAATGATCCGAAGTCTGTTTGTTATGGACTTGTATAGAGTTGGTAGGGAATCTGCTTTACCATTCCTAACTACAAAGAACTCTATCTAGCCTCTGGAATGTCGGATTATGCAGCCTTCTGCTAGTCCAAGTGTGGGTATTACCTACTGTGTTTATGTGTTGAAGAGAGTTGAGGATAGTGAAGTAGTTAAATTCATTTTATGTTGCCACTTGTTGGTCCTTTGTAATTAGTTATTGAGGCCATTGCATTACAATTGTCAGCATACAGCCTATCCTGCTGTGGTATTGATCCTAAATCATACCAAAGTTCTCTACGTTCAATTTTAGTTCTTAAAGCATATACAAAGACCACAACCATCGAGGAATTGTGTTTATTAGAGAATATGTTAACAGATTATAATCGTTTATTTTCATTTTCAAGATCGATATGGAGCTTTTCATTCCACATGAGCCAGGTTTTAGAAAGTGAAGAATACATACAGTTTTGGAAATTGAGTGGTGTTCTATACTTGTCATATTCTTCTTCATTCTTATGCAGGGGTTCAATTATGCATAGTATTTGGATTTTATATTTTCTAATTAAGCTCTGAAATCTCAAGATAGAAGTATCCATACCCCTAACATTCTAGGTCATAATTCTAAAACTATAGGTTGTACTATTCATAATTCACCTGATTTTGAGCTTCTGGTAGATGACCTAAGCATCATTTTGTTAAGTTGAGTGAAATAGTTAGATTTCCTAGGTTTGTTTTTCTCTGCAGGTACGTTCAGAGGTGTACTAACATGTGGCTGACTTACCTCAACCTTTGAGTTGATAATGTCATTGTTGTCAGTTTGAGTCAGGAAGTCATCTTCTTCCAGATGAATAAGTGGAGTGAACCTGTTTGAAACCTGCCTTTCTTGCAAGTGATAAATCTTGTTTGTTTCCAGCAGTGGTGAAAAAAATTGGGAGCTCTTACCTGAGATGATATGGATATCATCTTTTGCATAACAAGATCTTGGCTTAGGTTTATCAGCAATTGTAATTGAGGGATTTTATATGATAGGGGTAGAGTAAATAGGGCTGGAACGGTTAGTTGTTGTCTGTGGTGTTGTCCTGATTAGGTTTGGAGAGCCAGTCTGGAAGTTCCCTGATGATGAGTTACTAAGGCTGGGGTTTTTTGGTTGAGGTGAAGTAGATTTGGCTCTGTAGAGATTAGAATTATTTGTGGGATTTGTGAAGGCAGTTAGTGGTTCCATAAATGTGGTGGTGTGAGGAAGATGGAGTGTAACCTCGTTTTGAGTGGCATCAGGTGGTTGTTCATTGGAAACCAAAATTGGTTTAGCAGTGATGGCAATAAACCGTCAAGTCATCATGTTTCATGATAAACTTCTTATTAGCAATTAAGGATCCTAATCTGATAGTATGTTTAACAGGCTTCATCAAATCAATTTCAACACAAATTTTTATGGCTGAAGGCCTAGTTAACGCTTCGGTTGTAGCATTCTTCTTAATATAGGATCCTAAAGTATTTCCAATAGCATTGATTGCAGAGTTATTATAGTAATATAAAGGAGGGTTGCTAATTGTTACCCAAACTGGAACAATTGAAGACTCTTTGTTGGGACAGAAATCTGGAGTACATTTGAGTATCTTGATGATTGCGCCATTGAAACTCCAGACCCCCTTGAGCCAGCATCTATGATAATCCTGAGCTTCCTCAAATTGAATCAATACATGTTTGAAATCCAGAGCTCCCAGTTGGTATTTCCCATTAAAACCAGCCATCTTGAAGGATTGATTCAAATGTTCCATTGTTGGCCTGCCTTTCATATATTTCCCAATCAAGGCATTTGAGTAGTGCTCGAACAAAGCTTGGATTTCACCATCGCTGTATAGGACAGATGCTTCTCCCAAGTGTTGTGTTTTTGGATTGAGATCGGGGTTGTTTGGGAGAGACGAATTGAGCGGTTGGGTCTTCGTTTTGGACTGGAGAGCGTGGAGAAATGATTTTGTTCCCCAGGCGGAGGGGTGGCAGCCATGGTGAAGCCGGTGTGAAACCGGCAGAAGTAGCTGTTATCAGTGATGAGAAAATTAGAGAGAAGGCTGAGGAAGGAGAGAGAAGTGGCCTAAGCTAAAAAATTATGGAAGTAAATGTTTCTGGATATTGTTTATGGTTCACTTACTTTAATTGGTTTTGAAATAGAGTTCATGACTCGAATAACTTCGAAACTTCTCCAGTACTGTTAATGATGATTTTAATATGTGAAATTGTAAAAGAAAAAAATCGGCATTTATAGCTATGTATATTTACTTGGGTTCTCACTTTAATTTTTAAAGTAAAGTGTTAAAATGATCCTGATTTTAGATTGAAAGTGCCAATATAGCCCTGCAATATTAGAAAGTGCCAAAATACCCTTGACTTCGCTTCTTCTTTCTTCAAAATTTCACTGGAGAAATTTAGGGTTTTCGGTGAGATGGAAGAATGGTAGGATTGGACGTGGCTAAGGCAGAGGAGATTGGGAGGGGTGGCAGCGGGAGGATGAGGTCGACGGGGTTAGGGTGGAGGAGATCGGGAAGGGGTGGCAACGGGAGGTAGAGATCGGCCTAGGAGTGGGTCTTAATTTTTTTGCGCTTGGCTGAGCGGCGTTGGGGAAACGGGCTGAGTTGGGGTGGAGGTAGAGGAAGAGCAGTGGTGGGCGAGGGGGACAATGGTTTTTAATCAGAGTAGGAGTGCGAGGACGACGACTACAATGACCTTTAATCGGAGGTGGGGGAAGAACGATGGAGGGCGACAACGACGATGGCAACAACGAAGACATTTGGGGATGACGGTGGGGAGATGGTAGGGTAAGGCGGACGTTGAACAAAATGAAACTCATGTAAGGTGGACGTTCATTAATATGGGCTTGTTTTAGGGTTTCCGGTAGCGCCGAAGGGGAGGGGAGACAGCGATGGGCGATGGCGAGGGGGAGGAGAGACAGCGATGAGCGGCGGGGGTGAGTCTTTGTAGATGGAGCATAGGGCTGTTTGAATAGAGCTTGAGAACTGAACGGTGAAAATATTCTCCGGGCTGGGGAAGCGGGTCGGGGTTGGGGGTGGCAGAGGACTAATTGCTGGTGGTGGCAGACGAGAAGTGGTTCTAGGAGGGAGGGAGGAAGAACATAGGCTAGGGTGGGGTGGTGGCAGAGGGCAGATGAAAGATGGCTAGTGGTGGTCGGCGAGAAGTGGTGTGATGGCGGGAGGGAGAGAGGAAGAAGACAATGTGGAATTTTTATTTTTTTGTATTTTATTTTTAAAGAGGGGTAGAATGGGAAACATTAATTCAGTTGATATCGAAAATCATTTGGTCAATGCCAGAATTAGGGAGTTTGGCTATATCGGCACAATTTTTCTAAAGTTAAGGTTAGATTGACACACAAGTTAACTAGTTAGAATTAAATTAGCACTTTCTGAAATTGCGGAGTTATATTGGCACTTTCAGTTTAAAGTTAGAGTTATAAATGTATTTATCCCTAATTCTTTATTGTCAAATAAAATATACTCTCTCAGTTCCAACAAAAAATATACAATTTCCTTTTTTATCTGTCCAACAAAAATGGTATACTTTAAAATTACCCAAAATGTGTTGTTAAATTTTCACAATGTCCTCTTTATATATGTTATATAATTATAAATAATTTTATAAATTAATTTTTATTTTCCTAACGTAAACCAAATAGTAACAAAGAGAATGAAATAGAATTTGATTTCTTTTCTATAAGTGAACCAAACATGTTTTAAAAATCAGATTATTCCTTTTCGTTCTCTTCCTTTCCCTTCTCTTCCTTTCCCTTTCTTGATTCCTTTCCCTGCTTCAATCAAACGGCCCCCTAACAACTTTCAGACTATGCCGAAAACTTTCCCAAAATATCTCTACTTTTCTACAGTTATTCTCTGCCACGTCATAAAAGAACGAGGCAAAAGAAAATGTATCATTTTTGTTGTGATGGAGGTAGTATACAATTAACTAATAAAAGTTATAATTTTTTTTATATCACTACTACAAACCAAGGCTATTATAACACTTTGAAAGTGTTGATTGAAGTGCTAATAATGATACGTTGAGCATACTGTAGCATTTTTATAAGTATTAACTTAGATGATGTTTCATTAGATCGAACGTAACATTTTAAAAAAATTAGGTAACACTTTTAAAGATTTAGGTAACACTTTTCAAAAGTTTAAATAACACTTTACAATTTATTGTAATATTTTAATTCATGAGTGTTGTAAGAAAAGTATTAAGGTAGCTTTATTTTTTGTAGTATACGTTACGATTAATATTCAAAAATGATCTAGTTTATATACTAATAAATTTCATGATTAAATCGATACACTTTTCATTCTAAAGGAATCATAGAAGAAAATCTAAATGGAAGTGGAATAAAATAGTTCCTACAAACATTGATTATTGTGCTTGAATATCTATATTATTTACTAAAATAACAACTCCTTGGCCAAATGTAAGTTACACACTTAACCACATCAGTTTTCACAAATTTTTGACAAGTGACACCCTCAAAATTTGACATATGAATTAATGATTCCATCTTTGCTTTAAAATTTACATCTCTCCTATTCTTTAATCCTTCCATCTTTCTTTCCACTATTGCTTATTCCAAAGCATTTACTACTCCTTATTCCATTTTATTTCTTGAAAAAAAATAAATGTATTCTCTTAATACATAATCATTTGCTTCATTTAAACTATTTGTTTTCCTTGAATAAATTGGAATACGTTGGAATGCCGGTATGTTGTCAAAAGAATTCATTTATGGAAAACTTAAATATCAACAAAGATTGAGTTATTTTTAAAAAAATTGTAATTATATATATATATATTATAATATTAATAAATATATAAATATATAAATTTATTCTAAATATTGCATCGTGAATAATTTAATATAAATATAATAAAATTTTATTACTTTTAAAATTTTAGAATATATTTTATTAATCGTTCATAAATCTATGTATCAACGCGGTATTATCTAGTTTAGAAGTATTTTACCTGCCTTTTATTAATTAATACATTCGCATTATTTACTCGAGTATGTATTTAAAATTTGAGCAGGGAGAAGTTGAAAATTTAATGAGACTGTTTGAAGGAGCGATGTACGACTTCATGGGGTAACTTTTCTTATTCACGATTATATTTTTGGACATTTTGTATTCCTTTGTTTGCATATATGTAGTCTAGTTGAAATGAGAAAATTTAATGCTTTATGGAATAATGGTTGCATATAATTATATTTAAAAAATCATTTCAATAAATTTTGATGTTAGGTTATAATTATTTATACATTAATAAATTTTAAGAGTTTTCTAAAGTTATAGCAATTTCATTGTAATAAATCAAAATAAACATCAAATCACCCTTTAGTTACATCCATTATAAAATGACCCAATTTAATGGTAAGTGGGTCTAATTTTTTTTTGTTTGATTATACATTTCTTATTTCTGTGTAAATGTCTTTTTTAAGTTATAAAATAATTATGATACTTTTAAAGCGACTAACGGTTAGACCAACTGTAAAAAATATCATTTCAATAACTTTTAGGGTCAAATTATAATTATTTATGCATTCTACATTTTAAAAAATTTCAAAATTACAGGAACTTGTTGAAATAAAAAAAACATCAAATCACCTCATTAGTCACATTAATTATAAAAAATGATCTTATCTAACGATTAGTTAGTAAAAAGCCTCGTGTACTTTTAAATTATATATTATATTACTAAAAATTGTGCGTTTAAATGTAGACCACAAATATTAGTACTTGAAAAAAAATGAATTACTAAAACCAAGATTTAAAAATTTAATAAATATTATTTTTCAACTTAAACTAATAATGTACTATACATTTGTTAAAAATTTAAGTTATCATTTTTAAATTAAAAAATGTAATGGTCCTTATAGATAGGCAATAATTTCTAAAATTATGCCTTGAATATATTGTAAGTAAGCCTCGTGCTTTCATGTAGCTACAGAACCAATTCGACAGTTTTAACAATGACTAACTACTTAAAATGTGACATTTTCTCAGTTTATGGAATAAAACTCCCTCCTATTTTTACAAACTTATACCACCCTAACTTTAAGCATTGTTTTTTTAAGTTAAAATATGTGGAGAGAATTGAGTGAAGAAAGTAAAAAATTTAGACAAAATTTTATGACAGGTGATCTGTCCATAAGCGATGTATGTATTGGTCAAAGACCTAACTACAATTGGGGAATGAAAATGAATTGGATCGTTGGTCGGGTTTATCAAACGCGGATCGGATTAGAAGAAAGGTTCCTGGATATTCACCTTCCTTCACCAGCTGTTCCTTCTCTATTTCTTCTCTATTCCAATCTCTTCCCTCTCGCCACTTCCACTAATTCTCCAACATCCAATCCTGCCATCAAACGGCAGGTTTTCAATCTCCAAATCGAATGCCAAGTTACAATTTACAACTTATGTTCAAATGATGAATGATGAAGCCTGATCAGAATCGAAATAAATGATAATTGATGTAACCACTGCGTTAAATAGATTCAAACTACTGAATTTTAATTTCAATCGAACGAAATTAAGTTTAAATCAAATGAAATTTCATCTCCTAGCCTCATTCTTTTTTGAACCATACACAATAAGAAGCAACGTCAATTACATATCATATGCTGTAAAATTGGACATTAATTATATTTATGAAGCAGTGAATCTATGAATTCAACTGCTAAGAACATGTAAAAAACATGTGGTGAACATTAGTAAAACGAACCAAATGCTGCTGAAAATTTTCATATAAGTTATGCATTTTTTAACCTTACAATATATACTTTTTGTATTAAAATACACATTTATTTTAAAACTATGAATATGAATTATAAAAAAATTCCTCAAGGTATGTATAAATTATATGAACCGTCTTTGTTTTGCTAAAACATGAATAAATTATCTTACAAAAATATTTCTTATAGTATACAGAACTCATATTGAAGGGTTGAACACTTCAAAAACACCATAAATTACATTTGAAACTGTACTATTTATCTTAAAACTAGCTTTTCTTAACCTATATGTTGCATTTATTTTAAATAATTTCCCTCACATGAAATACTCAACTACGTATCTATCATACATTGGAAAACAATACTTCCTAGCTTACTACTATAATTTCTTAGACAAAATCTTGCATTTGTTTCCGATAAATTAATTACTTAAGTCATTTGAATGAGAAATATAATTAAAAAGCAATATTAATTTTCATACTTGTAGAACTATTTAACTTACACACTGCATTTTGAAAATTAAATAATGCTTGCATTTATTTCAGACAACACTTCAGCCAAAATAAAATTAGAAAATATGTTGCTTCCTTCATAAATCATTCAATCACAACAAAATACAAATCAAACAGGTTCAATCATGCACCAATCAGTCAAAGAATAATTTGATTACAACAAAAAGAAATCAAAACTGAACCAAAACATTATCAGCATCTTCACACAAGTTTTTCAACATCAAATATATCTATCATCATTTTCCAAAATTTCAAGAGAAAATAAAGGAACAGAGGAATGAGTTTTCTTCATAGAATCAGCTACTATCTTATCAACCAACTCATGGGTCCTAAGACTATCTATCACGCCCAAAGTTGTCATTGCAACTTTTGAATCTTCATTGGTATTTTTCCTTACAAAAGGACTTGCATTTGCTCTATCCAAATTCTTCACCAAATTCCAAGTGGCGGCCTCCATGTCGCGTTTAAATAAAAGGCAAGATTTATGAACAACCTAAAAAAGTAAGAAAATCAATTAATAAACACAGCCAAACACTCAACAAAAAAAAGCGAATACTCACACACTGTATCAATAACTACAACCATTGAATGCTAAACTATGCACTATTTAAGTAAACAATTGCATATAAGAAGTTATCAGAAACTTACACTCTCTTCAGCTTTATCAATCATTGGTAGATAATCAGTTCAACTAGAATGGAGTACCTAATAAATTTTTGGCTCTTTAGCATTAACAATAGGGATGACAATGGGGCGGGGCAGGTACAGATTACGGTATTTCCATACCCATGTCAGCCTAAAAGTTTCTTACCCTTCCGCACCCCATAACCCATGACGGGTACACCATTAAAATCCACCCCGTCCATCACCCACTTCAAACACATTGTACTCATCTCACTTATATCTCCAAAAAACCTAAAATTCACTTTATTATTATAATTTTAACATTATAAATTTAAAATGTATTCACATGAAATAAAATAATAGGTAAGATATGTGCATTATTTTTTTGAAAAAGGTAGGATATGTTCATTTTGGATAAATAATAATTATTACATACTAAATTAGCGGGTATATTGCAGGTTTAGTGGGGCGGGGTGGGGATGGGGCGGATGTGAACTAATATCCATGCCCGACCCACTTCCCATGGTGGGTGTCATTTTCCTATCCATTCATGTCCCACCCCCACCAAATTTACCTCCATATCCGCCTCATTGGGGCGGATGCGGGGCGAACCTCCACCAAAATTCACCCCATTATCATCCTTAACTAACACTGGGGGTAATGACCCTTGGAGTGTTGGATCTCTCAGATTCAAAAGAAGATTTTTCTTTCAATTTTCTGCTTGTGCTGAAAGGATGCCCACTCTGAACCATTACCGATCTGTCATATCCCATCTTCTGAAGAACATGCGCCGTCTTTGATTAGTATTAATTCGAGCAATGCATGTATAGTGGCAATCTAATAGGATTGGTGTGGACTCCAAAAAGAAATGTGAACATGAACTCGAGAAATAACATAAATACATAACCACCAATAGAGGAAACACGTTTACTTTCAGATTGGAAACTCGCAACTTTTTCAGACAGAGGATCCAACACGAGACTACGCCAATCAAGATACTTAATAGTTCCAACATTTTACAAGGAACTACAAGCGTCATATCCATAATATTCCTCATAGTTGGAGCTAGGAAAGTACACACAAAATGCCTTTTGAAAAACTCACCAACATCATTGAGTTTTATAATCATTTCAAAATGGTTTGCCGCTATGATGTCGCCATAATTATTAGCACCCAATTATGCCCTCTATCTATCAATAATTTTTGTATCTTTAGAAACACCCTTGTTGTTATTCTTCACCAAACCTACAAGATATCCTGAAGCCGTAAGAATACAAAATATGTCATATACATCATTGTGACTTAGTATGTACCTGTTGTTGGCTACTTTTTGAACACTCCCTACAGGTCTAACCTCTTGACCAACCAAGGAATGATTCAACAGGAAGAGATGAATTATGAAATTGTAGAAGCCCATCTTCAGCATCCTTTTCCTACTCAGGGGTTACAA
>JAUOBV010413876.1:0-10457 GCA_032360425.1 Rubia occidens | reverse complement strand
AAATTATCTTCAGATGAGTTAAAGAAATGGACCCCTTTGCAACTCCTTTGGAAATGTTGCCAGAATGGTATTTCTTTCCTTGTTTCAAATACTTTGTACAGTACCTAATAGATTGTTGGGTATTATTTTAATGGTTTCAGTACTTGCGGGATTATTAACAGTACCTTTTTTTTAGAGAATGTTAATAAATTTCAAAATCCATTTCGTCGTCCAGCGGCGACAACTGACTTTTTAATTGGTACCAAAGAGCTAGACTCCGTCCTTAATTCCTTCAAATGCGTTTTCTTTTTATCACCCAAAAACTATGGGAAGTCCCAAGTACTTATCATGGGTGACTACTTCTGTCCTTTGAAGTGTGGCTAGAATATGAGCTTTGATTTAATCCCCAGTGTTTGGGCTAAATATGATTGAAGATTTATTTAGGTTGATCCTTTATCCCGAAATCTCTTCATATAATTGCAAAATCTTTCTAAGCCCCACCGCTTCCTGATTAGTTGCCTCTCCAAGAATGAGTGTATCGTCTGCAAATTGGGGATGTGATAGTACTAGTTCATTCCTATCAATATTTAAACTGTGCAACCTCTTATCTAGTACTCTTGCTTGAATCATTTGGGAAAATATCTCGTTGTGGATGATGAATAGATATAGAGATAGTTGGTCTCCCTGTCACAGTGTTCTAGTGGGTGTAACTCTTCTGAAGTATTTCCCATGTAGCATGATGGAGAAATGCACTGTCGATATGCACCTTTTAATCATACGTATGAAAACTTGGTCAAACCCCATCCTTTATTAGTACCTTTAGTAGAAAATTCCAATTAATCCAATCAAATGCTTTGCCCATGTTCAGTTTGATTGATATATGCCCCTTTTGACATGTGGTTCACCTCTTGATATGATGATGCGCTTCATGGACACTAATGATATTATCCAGAATCAGTTTATTATTCACAAAATCCCTTTGGTGATTTGAAATCACTTTATCTAGGACCACTTTTAGTCTATTAGCTATGCACTTCAAAATTATTCGGTAAACCACATTGCAGAAGCTTAAAGGCTGGAATTGGGAGATATCTTTTGGTTGTTTCACCTTTACAATGAGGACACCATTTGTACCATTTAACGAGCTCGTGGATTTTCCGTCATTCAAGTACTGCAGTGTTTCTTGGGTGACCTTTACCTTTAGATCCACAATGTTCCAGTATTTCTAGAAAAATGACGGTGGCATGCCATCAGGTTCCGGTGATTTGTTCGGAGCCATACTTTTCAATGTAGTATGTACATCGATTTTAGTGCATGGTCTTGTTAGGCTAGCATTCATTGCAGACAATACTTTTGGTGAGATCAAGTCTGCAAGTGGTTTGTCACTATTGGAGAAGGGTAAGAAATTTCTAAAAGTGTTCAAAAATGTTCCGAGATAATAGATTCCATATCCCTTTCATCAGTGCACCACTGTACCTGCTGAATTTTTAAGCCATGGATTATGTTTTTTCTTTTCTGTTTCTTAGCAAAAGAATGGAAGAAACTTATGTTTCCATCTTCTTTCTCTAGCCAATGTTGTTTTGGTCATTGTTTCCCTCGTGCTTCTTCTATATCCAGGTTTTTTTTCTAGTTCAAGCTTTAGATTAGCCATTTCTTTCTAAACTTCAGCGGTAATAACACCTTGTTGAAACCTTTCTAGCTGGGTTGAAATATGATCTTTCTTTTTATGTCATTTATGGAACTCTGATTTTCCCACGATACTAAACTGTGAGAACACTCTTCAATCACTAAAGGCAAGTCTGGAACTGTAACGTTCTAGTATTTTGTTACTTTTTCTCTGCATTGCAGGGATTGGATCAAGTAATTTTGAAATTCGAAGGGTCTATGCCTTCTTGAGTGTGCCAAATCTTGTGTTGTATCCATAAGAAGTAACAACATTGGAGAGTGATTTGATTGATGGCTATACAGATGCCTGGGTTTTGTTGTAGGGAAAGCATTTACCAAAGAGCATTTGCTACAGATCTGTCCAACCTTGCTTCAACAGTATGAGGGTCCTTCCAGTTTATGAACCATGTGTACTTAGAGCAAGTCCAATAGTTTCCCTAAAATTTTCTCTAGGATACGGAAAGAAAACCAATATTCCCAATATTTGTTTTGAGTCAACTCCAACAGCTTCCCTATTTTGCATGATTTGGCATTTAATATACTATAGTTTCATTTTAAAAGCTAAGAGTTGACTTTTAATCACTCCAAAATATATTTAAAAAATTAATACTAGTTAGTTTTTTTTAAAAAAAATCAGTATAACAAATTGAAAACTAGAAGTTAGATATTAATTAGAAACTATTTTTCTTTTTCTTATTTTTGCCCAGTTTGAAATAAAAAATGAATATCATTCAAAAATTCAACAAAGTTTCCCATATTTTTATCATACTCATATATGAATTATATAAAATTTACGCTCAACCTATTCACCATCTACTAGACCTAGTACAAGAAATTACATTCCGCATCCAAATTGCCATTTTTTTCTTCCAAAGGAGCGAAAAATAAATTTTAAAAAATAAATATTTATGTCTAGCCTACTTTTTGTAATGATGACTCATTCTGATCGATTTCGGTATCAATGGTGTGGTGGTTTTATATTATAAAAATTAATAATTTGTTTTTAAAAACAATCAATATAACAAATTTAAAACTAAAAGATAGAATTTAGTTAGAATAATGACATCTATAAACTTTAAAAACTATAAACTATAAATCAAAGAAAAATAATTTCAACATTGTAAATAAATCATTATTGACAAAACCCTTAAAAATATATAAAGAAGCATCACATCCAAGCTCGAGATTGTACTAGTTTTCTCTAAAAAAATCTTGAAAGCCGAATGTACTTTATAGTAGAAATAGAAAAATGAAGAAAATGTTAAATTAAATAGAAAAATTAATATTGTGTTATGATTTGATGCATTCAATTGGAATTGCATTAAATTTTCATTCCCTATAATATTTTTCTCTTTCTACAAATATAGGAAAACAAATCTTCTCTGTCATCAAAATCCCTATTTTAGGGAATGAGATAAGCAAGTTGTTGGAACTTAAAAACCAAGTATAATCCCTATAATCAATGAAAATTCCTAATATAGGGAAGTTGTTGGACTTGCTCTTATACTCCTCTACCCCAAATCTATCAAATTGCATAGTTTTAATGCTAGACAGAAATCATTAATTTGGTTTGGAAGTATCGTGTTTGTACTTCGTAATTCACTTTGGTGTAGGACCTCATTAATATCCCCTATACATAGCCATGGTATGTTCGGGACAATATACAAATTAGGGAATTTTTGCCATAATTGTCGGCTCTTATGTGCTTCTGGTTTACCATAGACACCTGTACAATACCAGAGTAAATTAGATCTCAGTTCTTTGACAGTGAAATTAATAACGTTGAAAGAATAGCTCAAAATTGAAACATCTAAATCTTTATTCCAAATTAAAGCAAGACAACTCCCCTCCCTCAAGTTGCCATGTGAGTCAACAAAATACCATGCAAATCTAAAGAGTCTATAATTCCTACTAACTTATCAACAGAACATTTGGTTTCAGACCAAAAAAAAGCGGAGAGACTTTTTGGAGGAGATCATTGAGATGTCTAACTGCACGAGGGTGTGACAGCCCATGGCGGTTCATCTTAGTAGACTCATTTATGTCAGTGGGACTGGGTTTTCCTAGTCACCATCGATGGTCTAAATATGGGTGAGTCCACATTACACTGCATCCCTGGTGGAAGAGTGAATGGTGCTATCATCTCCATTTTTTTTTGTTTCTTCTGGTCTTGAACATCCTCATTCTATAGCTGGCCATCTATAAGAAATTATTTCCTCTTGAAATCTGTGAATTGGGCCTATTTTGGAGAGTACTAGGCTACATGATGCATTTTAGCCCACTTTTCTTTCTTGTTTATCTCTGCTCTCTTAGCTCGATTATCCACAAAATGGATTTTCTCTACTGTCCCATCCAATTTATGTTTGGTAACAATCACTTTAGCATCACCAAACAACAAAGGGGTTTATTCATCCTTCAACAAGAGAAGCTTTGTCACTGGTTTCACCACCGCCAGCGTATCGGAACCAACCTTTTCATCTTTCAAACTTCCAGCCTTAGTGTGGTGGCTCTTTGCACCAATTTGTCCCCATCTTCGCTAGTAGTATATTACTATTATGTACTTTTGATTCATTGACAACCATTTTCTTAGGATCTCTCACTTCGTTTAAGCTACGATTAAAGGTTAGCCGGCGCGGTGAATTATGGTCTGAGTGACTAGTTCCAGGTTGGTAAAATTCGTCTGCCTCTGTTCGTCTGTGGTCAACATCCCGGTGACGTTGTGGCCACTGGGAGCCTCCAACTCTGGCATGTTTTTCCATGGTCTCCCAACACTATGGTGGCGGCATGCCACCATGGCTCTGGACGATTGTTCCCGAGCTGAAGGTTTCTCTGATAACTGATATTGCTGGGCTCGATAGATGTTGAGTGATTTAGGGCTTCGCTGTGAGATTATTTTAGGTAGAGGTGCTGGGTCAATAACCATAGGCTTCTTTCCTGGGCGATGTTTGACCTCTCCTGCTCTTGCATAATTTTCCAACATAGCATGTGTACGGCCCATTATTGCTAATGTGAGCATATGTTGGCGGTCCTCATCAATGATAATTTCCTCCATGACTGGTGTGTCCTCGAAGTCTGGAGGTGGATATTGCTGGTATATTTTTTGCCAAGACGGGCTTTTCTGGTGATTCTCGTAGAGCGTTGATCGGGTGTGACAATAGTGATTTTACCAATTCTGTGTCATATGTCGAAATCTTCGTTGACTTTTGTGAGGTTGTTAATGGATACCAAGCGCTTTGGCTCAGAACTTAGCCTCACTATTCTCCGACATAAAAGTAGGATCCTCACCGGCATCTTCTTTTTCCTGCATAGAGATAATCTTGTTTTCCAAATTTATTTTATTTGAAAATGAAGAGGGAGTAGTGATAACCATTTGTCCATTTTTATTAACCGAGAAAGTTCTAGCGCGGTCAAATCCTTTCACTTATAGGGGGATATAGCCGTTTAATGAGTTGAAATCACTCCCCAAAATTGGCATCAATTTTGGAGAGTTGTTTGTTGATTTTATGGGCATTTTGACTTGATTGTTGGTTGATTCCTCCGCCTATTCTTCGTTCTCACCGTTATGGCCCATCGTTAGAGCAGACTCTTGGTATATAAGCTTTGTTTGAAGCTCTTGTATCCACCGCTAATGCAACACCCATGTGCCTGGTTGTGGGAAAAGCTAATCATCCTCGAATCTCAGTCACCACCCATAGCCTAATGGCATGAGGGTGTCTCTCTGGGGAGTATCTCTCAGCAAGAAATAGTGTTTGGAGTGATCTAGAAAACCACATAGATTGCAAAAAGTTGGAAGACCCTTAAACTGACATTAGAAGAGGTAGTTTGTGCCCTTGAACTCTACTGCAATAACCCTGGGTAGGGTTTGAACATTTCAACTTTGCTCGTAGTTTCAGACTTTTGCCCATACAAGAGTCGAACTTGTTCTGTGAGACCTTCACAAAGTCACCAATATAGTTACCTATTAAGGCTGCCATATCCTAGTTCATGAGGATCAGTGGAACGTCGTGAACATGAATTTTAAAAAAAGGTTTCGACGAAAGAGATATGAAGTAGTAGTTCAGTTTCATGAGTTTCCACCAGGATAACAATGCAATTATCAAATGACCAAGGTGATGTATCCTAATTCCTTGTCCAGTATTGGGCTTATTCGAATTCAAACAGAGCCAGGTTAACCCCCATATGATGACCTGTAACCTTTCCTTCACATCTCCATGACCGGATCATTGTATGGATCATGTGATCCACCCTCTTCGACTTTGGGCTTATGATATTTGCTCCCAACAAGTATGATGTCACATTCTTTTTTCCAAGTTGGACCGAGTCTGGAGTAACAATTTTGTTGGTTGTCTCATCTAAGAGGTTGATTTTTCCATATTGGGAAATGAGTTCTTCACCCATGACTAAGGCTACAAGTAGATCTGTGTGGCAGAGTAAGGAAATCGGAAAACTCTGGTTATGTTGGATGAATTGAGTGAGAGCCAGAGGATGCTGTAGATGGGAATAAACAGAAATTTTTAGAGATTCTTCCATATCATTGATTCCTCCAATTAAGTGATGTGATTGAAATTCTATGAATGCTACAATCAATTCTTCCATTTATAATTCAATTTTATATTGATAAGAAAGAACTAAGCTGTAAAAGAGATTGAGATTGTGAAGATCTTAAAAGATCTTAAAACAACTAATCTCCACGTCCCATCATTAATGACATATTTACTTTTTTTACGGTGTTCAGTGATCGTGCTTGACCATCAATATCTCTAGCTAGCTACATATAACAATTCCACATAAAAATTATTTAGAAAGCATATGTTAAGATGAATCTAACAATATCTCACATGATAATTTTATTGTAAATATATAAATTAATGTTTAGGGTTTGACTTAGAAAATGTAAATATATCAATAATGACGGGATGGAGAGAGAGAAGATAGTAGGATAGAATGGAGAGCATTATTATTAATTTAAAAGTAAATATTATATCTCTCGGATCAACCTACACAACCTCTCATCCAACCAATTTATTTCCTTTTAAAGGTTTATCAATGACCCAACTCAACCAAAAACTTCAACTCTTTATACTCCCTTCGTCCCAGTCCAAATTACAGCCCAATCATTACACATCGTTCGAGAAACATGTTTGACTATTAATATGTTTAAGGCCATGTCCAGCTCATATTAATTTCAGCACATTTCAGTACCAATAAATTAAATTCAGTACTAATAAATTAAATTCAGCTTCAATAAACTAAATTCAACACTAATAAACTAAATTCATCACCAATTAATTAAATTCAGCACTAATAAACTAAATTCATTACAAATAAACTAAATTCAGCACTCCAATATTAAAAAAATAAAAATTGACGAACTAATATTTATTTGGGTTCTTGGTTATCATTTGTTGAATAATAAGTTTTAAATTAAAATATGTAACAATTAAAACATCATTTTAGGAATGGAATAAAAACATTAATCACCACTTTTCTCAATCATTCTCGTCCATGGAATCATTTTCCTCAGCGTCATCTTGAACTTCATCATTTCCTCCAATAGAGCTCCAAATCTGTAAAGTTATATCATTATGCACTTTTGTCATGACATCCTTTCGACCTTGATCAAACATATGTAAGTTCATAACTCTGTGATCATTCGGCTCGTGATCTAAGATAGGCATACCACGTTTGTGCATTATAATGAAGTTAAGAAGAGTGAAAGAAGCAACAATTATTGACATTTGATTTTTGGGCGACATCTGCAGCATAGATTTTAGCACCTGCCAAGTACTCTTCACTTTCAAATCTCATTCTTAATGATGAATGTTGATGGTTGAAATGTTTCGCGAAACCTGTAGGTGGTGCATTTTTAAATTTCGGTAGGTTCCTCCTTATTCGTACGTCACTCATTGGAGCCAAATATCCAAATGTATTTGGATATCCCGAATCCACCATGGAGTATTTTCCTGTAAATGCTCATCGATTGGAACACTGTTAGATGAGCATATAATTAAAATGATTTCTTTGACTTAATTTTACTATTTGTATTTTAAATTTGAACTATAATTTATATTAATTAAATATATTTAAACAATTATTTTATGATATTATAAAAGTTTGATTTTTAATAAAAAATAACATTTAATATAAATTTATTAAAAAATTATTTCAGAAAAATACAGAGTAAAAATTGGATTTACTATAAAATTAATAAAATGCAATACAACAATGGTAAAAAATTACCACACAACAAAACTCCAACCGTGTCAAACAAAAACGCGCATCAAATGCTAAACGTAAGAACAACACAACAAGGGATGACATAACAATGAACATAGATATCTATAGAAATTGAATCGATTAACAGGTGTTAAGTAATTCTATTACCATACTGTTTCAACGAGACCTTCAATTAAACCAAATGGATTAATCACACGAACATAACAACTAATAGCGGTGACTAGAATAGTAATAAATTATCATGCGCCTGTAGGTATTAGCATATACAAAGAACGAGAATGATACGGTTTTACGAAAGTGTGATTTACAAAAAATTAGAAAAGTCTCTAGCTGCAGTATCGTAAAGTTGAAGAATTAAGGGAGGTTTATTCCATCTGTTGTATGTAATTCGTAGTATTTATCATGTCGTAACTATTAACATTAATTTGTTCGTAACTATTAACATTAATTTTTCTATCTAATTGAATCAAACTTGTATAACGTGTCAATATATTTAATATTTAAGAATTGAAATTATGAAAACTCAAATACTATCAAGATTATTAGAATAATATTTAAAAATTAATTTATTAAAATCATATTAGAGCAAATTCGAGCAGTAATGTTGTAGAATGGAATTAGACCCTTCGAATCTTGTTTTGACAGTGATAAATTCACATCACTACAGATCTCAATTGGATTTACTATAAAAACAATAACAAATGCCAATGGTGAAAAATTACCACAGAACAAAAATCCAACCGTTTCCAACAAAGACACTAATCGTTGCATCAAAATGGCATAAGAACAACAAACAAATGATGTCATAACAACGAACACAAATATCAATAAATAATTAGAATGAATGGAAGAATTGACCCTTACAGTAAATTTCTTTAGAAATTGAATCGATTAACAGGTGTGATGTAATTCAATTTCTAGACAGATTCAATGAGACCTTCCATTAAAACAAAATGGATTAATCACACGAACATAACCACTAATACCGAGGAATAGAATAAATAATCACGCACCTGCAGGTAGTGGCACATACAAAGAAACCCCTACGAGAATGACAAGGTTTTACGAAATTATGATTTACATAATTCTTAGAAAAAATTTCAACTGCAGTATCTTAAGGTTTAAGAACGAAGGGAGGTTTGTTCTATCCGTTATATTTAATCCATTGTATTTGTGGCGTCGTTAGGATTAACATGGATTTCTTTGCAACTTATTCAATTTTTATTGGTAGACTAATCAGAATAAAGTATTTTTCTTCCTTCTTTTTTGAATGGTTTGTTATATCTCAACTCTCTGCTCAAAAGTTAAACGGCAATATGTATTAAACTTATATTTTTACATTTTTACCTCTCCAACTTAGATTGCGTGGGAGTATAGTTTTTATGTATCAAATTTTGAATGGAGATTCAATGTCATGTAGATACAATTGTTTTGAATCTTAGTATAATCTTAATATCAAACAACTTGTATAACGTATCAATTTTTTAATATTTAAAAAATTAATATTATTAAAACTCAAATACTATAAAGATTATTAAAATAATATTTAAAAATTTAATTTATTAAATTATATTAGAGCAAATTCGAGTAATAATGAGGTCAAATTGAATTGGACTCTTTGAATCTCACTTTGACAGTGTCACTTGAATTTTCGTTCACGTCACTACTGGAGTCAATTTGATCATATGAAAACATGAGCAAACTTTGATAGTTTCCACTTGCATAATTAAAATGATTTCTTTTACTTAATTTTACTATTTGTATTTTAAATTTGAACTATAATTTGTATTAATTAAATATATTTAATCAATTATTTTATGATACTATAAAAGGTTGATTTTAATTAAAAAAAGTAACATGTAATATGAATATATTTAAAAATTTATTTCAGAAAAATACAGAGTAAAAATTGGATTTACTATAAAAATAATAAAAATGCAATACGCCAATGGTAAAAAAATTACCACACAACAAAACTCCAACTGTGTCAAACAAAAACGCGCATCAAATGCCAAACGTAAGAACAACAAAACAAGGGATGACATAACAGCCTAATAATTCTGCACACCAAACAATTAAATGATAGCCAAAAACGCATACTAACGTGTTATTCCCTGACTTTTCAATACCGACGCAATTTTACCGTTTTCCACCACCAACGGTCACAATCCTCACCAGAATATCTTCACTTATTCGATATCAATGGCGGCTCCTCCTCCCGGAGGTTCCCCGCCACCTACATATGCAGTTGTTCTGCAATCTAAACCAATTCCCAAATCTCCTCCCTTCCAAATCCCAAGTCCCACAACCTCTTACGAAGACGGAAAGACTTGTATCTTCACGGACTGTGATGTCCAGAGGCTATCAGAGCCGCTAAAGCTGTGCTTAATTGGAAAATTTGGATACGGCAAACCGGGGAAACAGGTACAAATTTCTACAACATGATACACGAGAGGATACAGGTTCGAGTAAACCTAAGCGAACACCAAACTCAGGATTTGCTCAGAATTACCCTTCAAATTCTGCATTTAGCAAGGCAACAAAACAACAGGTTTCATCTCATTTCTCCTCTGATC
>JAUOBV010413656.1:0-10458 GCA_032360425.1 Rubia occidens | reverse complement strand
CATCTCTAAGCTTCATTCTAGACCTTGTCATAGGTCCAACCATGTTTCTTAGAGGATCACGAACATAACCCTTGAATGTTTGATCAAGACGTGGAATGTTTTCTTTTATGGTGCTAGTTGAATCCTGATCTCCATCACCTTGTATAGCCAGTGGGTAATGTCATCCTCCACCTCTATCATACCTGTCTTCTCCATGACTATGGGAGTAAGAGTGTAGGAAGAATTCGAGTTCCCCCTCATGTCATTGCTCACGGAAAGTTGAAGATGCTATACCAGAAGTGCAATCATCCCCCCAATAGTAATCTTCCCTATCCGGTTCATGTAGAGGTCGATACAGTGGCTAATGAATTCATAAACCAAGTCAATACAACTCTTCCCAGTGTAGATAGACTATAAGATCTTACAAAGCTTGTTAGTGTAGGTCGTTGCCTCCCCATGACAATCGACTACCACACTGTGAAGTTGCGCGACATATCTCAGCATCGGCTAGACTATATCAGTGTTCTTTCTTTCTTTCCCCCATGGCCATCGGATGATGGTGGGCTAGAAATAATCCAAATCAAAACCAACAGCCGACTCATTGTACCCGTTAATTATCGTTTAAAACTTCCACCCAAATACCTGAGCTATCTCCTGATGGGTCATAGATCAGGCCACATCCCCCAAGTGGAATATAAATATGTTATCTTCTAGACTATTGGAGGCCCTTAAAATGGTGGACAGGAAATCTAGGATGCACCTAGTGCAGGGAGAGGCTGCCACCTTAGTGAATTCCTTGAGCCCGATTCTCCACAAGAATATCTGGACCGGTTTGTAGACCTTATGTTCCTTGAGGTACTCAGGTCTACAAACTTAGTCTTGGATGGGACATTCATTAATATGACCCCACCGCTTAGTGCTTCGAACTGAGTGTGGTCAGCCTCATAAAAGGTACACTAGGTTCCCCTCTCTGTCTATGAGGCATGATGATATATAGTACAAAAAAGAACCAATAATCATCAATAAAAAGAAAAATTTCCTACCAAACACCGCCACTTAACATATTCTCTCACAAAAAAATACAAATATCACACTAATAGCCCAAAATCCAAGCATACAAAATACCCAAGAAACTTCAATTTCTCCAAATAACCAAGGTTTGTCGAATACCTTATGGTGATGGTTAGGGCCAAAATCCATGCTTGATAAGTGTGTGGAACTCCTCCTAGCTCCTCTTGAAGCATACTCCCATAGCCGGACTAGACAAAAAAATTGAGTTTTGGGAGAAAACTCAAAATCTGGCCGAGCTAATTTTTTAATTTTATTGGGAAAATGGTGATTCTTCTGGAGAATATGATGAATGTATTTTTTTGGGCTCAGAAAGATGAAGATTTTGATATATTATAGAGGTAAATTGGAAGAAAATTGAGAGAGTTATGGCCAAAATGGTTTTAGGAAGTGAGAAGAGGAGAAGTGATGATGAAAGCCTAGCCATGAGGGGTTTATATAGGGGTTTAGGAGGGATTTAATTGGGTAGAATGGGTAGGGTACATGGATCCCTAAACTAAATCCGCGCTGACATGTGTCAGCCCGTGTTAGGAGTGTGCCGGCCCGTGCCGGGCATTGGCCACCCTCGTGCTGGCACGTGGATATATCCGTGCTGGCACACGTCCCCTTCGTGCTGGCATAGTCTAACTCTTTCCAGCACGAGGAAGCCCCGTGTTGGCGCCTGATCAGCCTCGTGCTGATGCGGCCTGGCACGGGCAGTGCCTTCACACGTCCGTTCCAGCCCATTTTAGCACGAGGCTTTCTTGAATTATTTTCTTCCAACTTTACATTTAAATTCTTGCACCCAAAAACATAAAAACTAAGAGTAGGATTTTTCAAAAATAAGTTTGATGAATAATAATCCTTAAAACACCATTAAAAATCAAACACATTCCCAAAAATATCAAAGAAAATTTCTTCAACTACTAATATAAAATAGAAAACACTGTATTTTTATTTTCACCATCACGACTTATTATTTAATGTATTTTAAAAACTAAGAAAATTAGTTTGATGGGTCACCAGAATCACCATCCTCGACACCACCAAAATCCACGTCCTGATGGACGGGCCTCCACATTACATTAGGCTTACCCTTAACGTTTGGCGAAACATACCAAACATGTGCATCTTTTTCAATCATAGATACATTCTTGTTGACTTTAGGAATAGGAAGGGGTTTAGGAATGATTAGTTCCATAACCCAATTCTTTTTCCGCTGGAAGTTAGTGTGAAGTATCGGAAGTGAAGCATCTTTAATCACACTAGAGGAAATATGTTTATCAACAAGTGTATCATCACAAAGTTCATTCATACAAGACAGAGCATGCAAGGTTTCTATGTCGAGTAACACCTCACCATATTTAAGAATCTCATATAGGCATTTAATATTTTCAATCCTGCGAGAATTTACACATTGAGAAAGTTCTTCACATAAGGTTATGCCTTTACACACAAGAGAAGGATTAGGTGAATCATGCTTAGGTTTATAAATATCAAATCCTACCCTATCCATGTCATCCTCTAAGGTTAGTATTCCAGATTGAACATCAATCTTAGTTCATGATATTTTAAGAAAATATCTCCCCAATAAAATTGAGGGTGCACCACCATCGTGTGCAACATAAAGGATATGGAAGTCCGCCGGAAACACCAAATTGCCAACTGGAACCATAACATCCTTTACTAGATGGAGGACTAGCTTGGGAGTGATCGATAATTTGGATAATTACCCTAGTTTCACTAGTAGAGAAAGCTCTACTAAAGCAGCGTAGGAAAGTGGTTCCATCAGAACCGCCTTTAATTGAGGTCCGAAAGCTTTTTCGAGTTTGGAAATACCATTAAAGGCAGCTTAAAATTATTTAAAGGTAGTTCCGCCTTTAATTACAATTGATTAAAGGCAGTTTCCCCTTTAGAATTGCCTTTAATCGATTGTAATTAAAGATGCAACTACCTTTAGAACTACCTTTAATTGAGGTCCGAAAGAATTTCCGAGTTTGGAAATGCTCTTCTAGGTCACATTTTCATTTTAAAGGCGGTTCTACATATAGAACCACATTTTTTGGGCTTGGCCCAGTCCACTTTATTTTTATCGCCTTATTTTCTTTTTCCTCATGGTTTTCAACCGCTGATATATTTTTTCTTCCACCTTGGTCATTTTTCTTCCGCTGGGTATCCTCAACCGACTCCATCTGCTTTTTTCTCTCTTTCGTCGGTCGCCTTCCTTTTCTCTTAAGCTGCCTCTCTTTCTCCTGCCGCTTCAGTGCCTCCACCATCGCAGTGGATCGAGTTTCCCTACCTCCACCTCTTTTTTCTCCAGCGCCTCCACCATAGCCAACCCGTCTCTCTTCTCTCTCCCCTTCCAGTACCTCCATCACCACAGTGAAGTCGAGCTCCACCACCGCCTCCGAGTTAAGCTTCACCACTTCTGGATCAAGGTCTGCAGTTACCGGGTCCTCCACCATTGTGCCATTCCAGTGCCTGGATTGACGCCTATGTTCAATTTCCCACCGCTGCTGAAGTTGCTGTTCTTTGTTGCTGGGGATCGATGCCGCTGCTGGAGTTCTTGTTGTGTGTAATTTAATTCGTTATTTTGTTGATTGATGTTGCTGTTGTATTTTGATTTCTGTCATCAATTGATGTCTTTTTTTTCCATTGGGGTTTCCAAATCTGTTTTGCGCTGTTGGAAACCAATCGATTTACTACAGCTATTTTTTTGGAAGGTATGAAAGAGTTTTCAAGTTCGGAAATTGTTTCTGGTCCTATTAAAGGCGTTTATTTATACCACCTTATTTTCTAATTAATTAAAGATAGGGCCATTAAAGGCGGTTCTAAAGTACCTTTAATTTACCGATAGAACCTCCTTTAACAGGTCTCTCCTATACTAGTGTTTCTTTAAGTTCATCTGTTTATAGGTTCTCATAAATGCAAGACAAGAAGACATTAATAGATGTTCCCATATCAATCTTAGTGTTCTTCACCAATTTACCACCAAAAGAAATAGGAATTGAAAACATGTCGAGGTCATCACATTTTTGGGCAAATTTCTATGATTTAGAGTGGCAACTCCCCCTACTTTCAATTTTCATAATTTTCTTAGTGGTTTGTTCCTCTTTTAAGTGCATGAAACTTTTAAAAATTTAGCATAAGAAGGCACATGATCAATCAAATCCAAGAGTGGAACCCTAACCTCAACCTTCTCTAAGAACTTACAAATGTGCTCATCAGTGGTTGTCACCTTCAGCCATCCCCTAAGTGCACGAGGGAAAGGCGGCGGAAGATTCACTCTTGCCTCAGGTATTGGAAGTTCCTTGACGGGTTCCTCAATATGGACAACCAATTCTTGCTCCTCCAAGTTGGGTTTGTTTCTCTCCATGACTAAGTTGTCTTCTTGCAAGATATCTCTCTCAGGCTCGCGCACCTCCTCCCCGCTTCTTAGCTTCAAAGTGCTCACATTCCTTGGATAAAACTCCGGTTGGGAGGGAAGCTAGCCAGACTCTTGGGATTCAAGTCAAATCACCTAGTTGGCAGGTTGCCAGACTTAAATTTCAAGATTCTTGATTCTCGAAAATTACCTAGTCCCGAGATCTTCAATCTCTCACATGTGCGTTCAGAAAAAAACATCATACTTCTTAGCCAATTAGATATTACCTCTAATATCTCCTCTCGATTTGAATTGTAGAGTGAGGCATTGTTGGAAGGCTCTTCTCCTCTCGGATAAGGTTGAGGTTAATCTTGTCTCCCTTGGTTTTACCCTTGCAATTGATTCTCCTCTTGCCAACGGAGTTGGGTTGATCGCAGTACCTCGGGTTTAAGGTGTTCGCTTAGGGATCTAGCCTATCACCTTCTTTGTTTCCTCTAAACCCTTGTTGCTTCCCCCTACTGTACAGTTAACTATTTCCATCATTCTTGAAATCCAATGCCTTTACTTCCTTCAAATATTCCACCACTTGTAGGCAAACATTCGTGTAATGATCAAGGCTGCAAATGCCACACTTTTATTTGTTAAACCCTCAATTTCATGAACTCTTTCTTCATGGAAGCAAGAGCTTAGAATTGCTTCTCTAACTTGGGAGAATGAAACGGCTCATCCAATATCTCACCCTCGATCTTGTACCAAAGAGTGTCATTGCCTCCCTTGTGCTCTTTTTGGTGATTGAATCATTGCAAGTGGTATTCACCATACGTATGTCATCATCACACAACTCCTCAAAGAAATAGTATAAAAAATCTCCCTCCTTGAATGGATCATATGTACAGCTTGCCAATATCCTCTTGAATCGTTCCTAATACTCGTAAAGGGATTCATTGGAAAACTGAGAGATAATGGAGTGCTGCATCTTCGACCCAGCAAAAATTTGAAGATCGGAAGTATTTCTCAAGAAATCTACACGTCATGTCCATCCAAGAGGTGATGCAACCGGGTGAAAGGTAGTATAACCAATATTTGGCCGCATCCCAAATTGAGAAGGGAAAATACCTCAAATTGTAGTCTTCCTCCGAGGCTCCCGGCGGTTTCAAATTGTTACAAACTAGGCAAAACTTTGACATTTGCTTGTTCAGATCTTTACCAGCCATTAAATGGAAAGTGGGCAAACACTGGATCATGCCGCTCTTGAGTTCATAAGTAACAATGGGAAAAATGGAAAGGGGTTGATTCTCAAAGTGAGATTATCTTCCTCCTTTTCATCACTCTCTATAACTACTGAAACTTGTTCTTGAGGAACATTTGGTCTAGATCTCCCCCTCTTTCGTCGCCTACAACCTGTGTATTCCGTTGGATATTGTAAAACTCCCAAGTTAGTGGTTCGGGTGTGTACCATAAACCATGAATAAAATAGTACCCAACTTAAAACAACACTAGCAAAAAGGTTAGAAGTAACCAGATAACTAGCGAGAAAGCTCAACAGAAAAACCAAATTAAAATAAAAATAAAAATAACACTAACTACTCAACTAACATGCTATGAAAGTTAACTGCTAGATATTTAAACTAACATCCCCGGAATAGGCACAAAAATTTTACCCGCCCCCTCCCTGCGTCGGGAGATCCACTTTACTAAACCGAGATGAGCTTTCAAAGATAGAAGTTTTTATTGTTGTTCCTATTCCTACTGCAATACTACCAAAATCAGTAGATAGCGACAAGTACAAAGGTTTTGCACAGAGATGTTAGGAATCTAATAATCAACTACACAAAACCATGATCGGGTCGTCAATCCTACAACAAGTTAGGAATAATCAGGTTCGTAAAACAAGCATTTGGGGTGGGGAGGTTTACTAAAACTACTAACATGAAATTTGATCATGAGAATAAACTATATAAATAGCACTTGTGGAATATTTGCGTAAAATGATTAATATTATTTCGATCTTTGATTTTATAACATCCAAGAACTATGAACATATTCTAGTGTTTGTGACATGTAGTGTAGACGATTGTTAAAACTTCCCCTTATCTGTCACCTAAGAGTGCAAGTATAAAATTTTGCATCGGCCTCACCTCCGCAACTGGAAGAGTGCAACAACGACTATTGTTCATTGTGCAGGTCTTATTCTTCCCCTTGCGATTAAGTCTCGAGCAGAAAACTACGAACGCTCTACCCCTAGGCTTACATAGGCAAAGAAAGTAGGCACCTTATCGATATCTTTATGATCATAAAGGTAACCCTAGTTTGCTACTTTAACTATATCAACCTGTAACCCTTTCGACCTCCTTTCCAGGTTACTAGTGCATGGTCCATCGTGTTAACTCGAAAATATACGTGACACACCCATGTGTATCCAGACCCATCGTTAACCCAAGGGCATCTAGATTTCCTTCCTTGGGGATATCAATAATGCATCAACATAAAAGTAGACTACGGTGTGTGCTAACAAAGTGTGACAATCATGCATTCACAAGAATATGAAAAACAAGCCAACATAATGATCACAAAAACATAAAAATAGGTATATCTAAGAAATCTCACAAAATAAGCATTAATACATGAAAATAAATATGATCCCCAAGTTAATTAACTACTACCTAAGCATTGAACCCAAATATTTCATTGGATTCAAAACTTTTGGACAAAAAGAAAAATAAATACAAGGAAGGGTATTTTCTCTCTTTAGCCTACTCTTGAAGATGAAAAATGGGCATAAACTTAACCCTAGTAGATTATGGTCCATATATGTAGTACTAGGGAATGGGCCTTGACGAAAACCCTAGCAGCCACAATTTGCACGGCCAGTGATAACCAGCACTGTCTGTGTAGGCTCGTGTAAAATGACTCGTGCACTATGTCACGGTTCGTGTAGCCTCGTGCAGGGAAGGTCGCACGGACTGACATGGGATGTGCAGAATCGTGCAAAGATAGGTGCACATACTGACACGGTCCATGCAGCCTTGTGTAAGATGGCTCGCACAGACCGACACGCACCATGGGTTGGTGCTTGCTCCAGATTTTCTGATTTGTGCGCTCAATGTCGTTTGGCACGGCCCATTGGCTGGAAGGGATTGTCGCTAAAATATTAACATGGTTCGTGCAATGTCTCACACCCTATCGGCTGCTTTTGACTTTTGGGACATGGAACGGCATAAGCCATGTAAAACACAGTGGCCCGTGCCATTACTTAGACGTTTGAGAGTGTTTTTTGACCCCTCGTGTAACGGCCCGCATAGGACGTGCATGGTACGTGTAAATTTACCCGGCCCCTGTAAATTTGCATGGGTCGTGCACAACATTTTGCATGGACCAACTCGGATGATCTTGGCTTTGTGTACAGACCATGTCAGCCGGTTGGTCTGCTGACTTGTTTGCTTTGCTACGGATAAACCGCTTATCTAATTTTAAGTTCTTATAGTTGATTTTATAGTGCTCGAGAAGATGAATCCAATGGTTCCACTCACGAAGGATGATTCTTCTTGGGTAATTCCCATAAGTCTCTGCAATTCACGAACTACGATTGCCCTATTTCTTTCTTGGTCTTCTTGAACTTCAAATCCTCTTTTCCCGGGCTCAATTCCATCTACTACCATGCTTTGGAGTATGTGTACTTAAGTATAATATAATCCTTGAAAATGGCCTTCTATATCTTATACCATCCTTGCGAATGGCTTTCAAATATCTTCTGCCACCCAGGTGGATGACCTTCTACAAAAAAATGATGAAAAAGTAATCACGAGCAGCCTACTAATAAAATTATAAAGGAAGATCTAGGTGCCCATGAATACAAAGTGTCCATTAGCTTCAATTAAGTCTACAAAACTCGGGATTTAGACAAGAAACCAATAATAGCCATCCAAACCCTTTGTCGTGTAAACCTAACTAAAACTAGAAATCAACCAAACAAAATACGATAATAAATATCTAAATGCATCGGTTAAAGCATGCATAAAGGTTCCCATCATTGCCTTGGCCTTTACCCATTTAGACATGTAGTCTACCACTACTATAATATAGCGGTACCCTTTGGAATCTATTAATAGTCCCATGAAATTCATTCCCCACACATAAAAAAAACCTCATTTGGCATAGAGAAAGCCTGAGGCAACTCATTCTTGAATGAGATGTCACCCATCTTTTGGCAACATTCACAAGATTGGACAAAATCACCTGTATGTTTCCACATCTTTGACCAATAAAGCCCACATTCCAATACTTTCTTGATTTTTCTTTTATTCCTGAAATGCCCACTGGCATCGAAAGAATAGGAATGTGTAACAATAGGTTCTAGTTTCTGTTTAGGACAACACTTCCATATGTAAGGAACATCCCAAAAATACTCGTTCACATGATTTACTTACCTATCATTTCGTTCCTGATCATAAGAAGGAGGAAATTCTCCTATGGCCAGGTAGTTCATTATATTGGCATACTAAGGTTGACTAACTGTTACCCCGAACAAATGTTCATAGCGAAATTCTTTCTGGATGGGTTCCAACTTGTGCTTCTCTTTGGTGGGATCTAGGCTCTCATGGGGTGTCAATCTACTGAAGTAGCCGGCCACCACATTCTCACAACCATTTTTATCTCTCACCTCAAGGTCAAACTCACTCAAAATAAGTATCCACCTAATGTGTCTAGGTTTTGCTTCTTTTTTGTCAACCAATGGAAAAGTGTCATATGATTCATCTACACAGTGACCTTAGTTCCTAGAAAATGGGACCTGTATTTATCAAGGGAAAATACCATGACCAATGACCTTTTCTCCGTTCTTGAGTAATTGTGTTATTCATCATTTAGACTTGTTTACTCATAGTATATGAAATGTGGCAGTTTCCCTACTCTTTGGCCCAGTACTGCTCCTATGCATAGTCACTTGCATCAAACATTATTTCAAAGGGGATGAACCAATTTGAGGGTTGGATGATAGGGTATGTCACAAGAACAAGGGAGATGAGATATTAGAGAAATCCTTAATGAAATGTCAGTAGAACCCGACGTGTCCTAACAATGAACTAATATCCCTGACAATTATTCTGTTGGGTGGGGATTTGATTGTTTTAAACATTTTTTAGACCTTGGGCTGAAAATAAAGGACCTAGAACGATGATCTTCTCTACCATAAAATGGAATTTCTCAGAGTACAATACGAGGTTTGTTTCCATACACCTTTCTAGCACAAGTGCTAGATGTTGTAGGCAAGTGTCGAAGGAGTCTCCAGGGATAGTGAAATCATCCATGAAGACTTTAATAGACCACCTCATTGAACTCCGAGAATATGCTAACTATACATATCTAGAAGGTACCTGAAGCATTGCAAATACCAAAATGCATGAGCCTATTGGAAAAGGTGTTGAAAGGGCATGTGAAGGTAGTTTTCTCTTGATTCTCAGGGTCGATGGCTATTTGGAAATATCCCGAATAGCCATAGAGGAAGTAGTAATAAGTGTGACCAGATAACCTTTCTTGAATTTGGTCAATGAAGGGTAGGGGAAAATGATCCTTGTGAGTTACCGCATTTAGGCAGCGATAATCAATGCACACTTGCCACCTGTTTTGAATACAGGTGGGTACCAAATCCCCGTCCTTGCTCTTTTCCACTGTAACCCCGCTCTTTTTGGGTACCACTTGGGTCAAACTAACCCAATTACTATCAAAGATAGGGTATATCACATCGGCCTAAAGTAGCTTAAGGGATTCACACTTAACTACTTCCATCATCGACAAGTTTAACCGTCATTGAGCTTGTTGTATGGGGCTTCGCAACCTTTTCTAATAGTATACAGTGCATACAAGTTGAGAAACGTATCCCTTTAATATCTGCTAAGGTCCAACCTATAGCTCCCTTAAACTTCCTAAGCACCTCAATCTGTTTATCCTCTTGTTCACTAGTGAGCCTACTAGAAATAATCGCCGATAATGTCAATATTTCAAGTTCTTGGGTAAAGGCATGAGTTTGACTACAGGTGGTTCCTGTATTGAAAGCTTGGTTTCGAGCATCA
>JAUOBV010413545.1:0-10459 GCA_032360425.1 Rubia occidens | reverse complement strand
AAGTACTTCATTAAGCAAAAAGTTTTGAAATGTTCCCAACTCGTACGACGGTGAGATACCTATGGTTCACCATAAAATCGAGTAACACAAATCTCTTGATTTAATAATTGAGCATGCAACAATATAGCAAGAAGAATAAGATTTCAATTCAACCGAAACTTGTTTATTCTACAACAAAGAAAGACCACCTTATTGGCCTTGTGAGCCTACTGCTACACCATAAAAAAACAACAACAATTTTAAATAATCAATGAAAGCAACAGAGGATTTAGTTTCACATAAGAAAAGGATGATGGATCGCTTTAAATGCACTAAAGTGCGCAATTCATGAACTTACCGAGCTTGGGCTGGCCCGTGACAATTCCAACTTATAAGATTCATAATGGAGTGCATGACTAAGGTTTGACGTCAACCATTGTCGCAGAGGATGATTCAGAAGCAACACTAAGATTAGAAACCTTCATCCTCCAAGTTTTCTTATCTATATTCGGACATGCAGCCAACTCGACAACATCAAGTGTATGCTTACGTTTAAGGGCCTTCGGTGTAGTAACATTACCAGCATTCCGCGTTGAAGTATGAGCACCTTTATGTTTCTTAAATTTTCTCATAAAATCAGTAACATCATAAGAAACCGTAATAGGAACTGAAACCAAAAAATTATCCAGCAAATGAGTAGGCATGTCATCTGAAACTAGGAGAGTAGTAATATGCTCCTCCATAATAGCTTCCAAACAGCGTGATGAGGGGGCCGACGTCAGTTTTGGAAGATATGTCATCAGATGACTCCATGTCTAAATATTCCTTCAAAACAGTTCCACGAGCAGAACTTTGTGGAAGAGATAGGGGGATGAAATTATTCTTAAATGCATGTGGAACGGGAACATAATGGTAAGGAACAGACGCTTCCAAGGTCAGTTTCATATTTGCTAAAGGAACTGACGTAAATGGACTTAGAGGAACCAGAGGAGAAGCAGGAGGAACAGGAGCAGTGGAATAATTAGGCTCAGAGTCCATTGTACCATCAACATCATTTGGTGGCCATAAAGAATCAGGATTTGTATAACTACCCAAAGAAGAATGGAAAGACAAAGAGCCAAGCCTCACAAAAAGATGACAACCATAATGTTCCTAATTTTGAAAGTTTGGTGGTGCAGCAAAGTGAAAAACATAGTCCCTCAAAATATGGCCAATCACTCCACAAAGAGAACAGAATTCTGGAAATTATCATAATGCAACTGTAGAGGAACTAAACCAGTAACATTGGTAATGACCTGAATCTATTTTAAAGGTTTCGTAATATCAATGGCACAACGAATTGAGACAGCCATTAGAATCTCTATCAATATCCATAAAACAAATAATACGATTGCCAATACGAACATTGACTTCTTCATTCATAAAAGTAGTAGGAACATCCAAAACATGTACCCAAAATGAGATCAAATCAAATGAAATACAAGAAGCAATCATCCCTAGAAAAGTCTCTAGTAAAATACTGAGATACTTATCAAAAAGCCACCGTTGGGTATCCAAAACCATTGCTTTATCCCATCATTGTCAAACTTGATTAAGAACACATTCTCATTAAGGGAAGTAACCATTAACTGGCCATGGGGATGTCACATTTGTCAATTTTTTTAAAAAACTACCCCAAGAAGAAGAAGTCTAGGAGCCAGAATTTTCCCAACAAGCGAGTAACAAAAGTCGACAACGTCATTATGTAATTTACCAACAGAAAAAGGATTTAATTCATCCGCCATTATGGTTAGGTTACCCCATAACATCTCAAGGTTTAAAATACATGTCATAAAAAAGAACAGAATCCACAAAAAGAGTACTGAAGCAAAAAAATGCACATTAAAGCCTTCATAATGATGCAGAGATGGTGGGAAAAATATGTGCAAAGCAAGAAAAGAAACTCTGACATCGGGGTTCAGGAGACGAAACATCACAAAGGATGACTCTTACCATTTGGTATTATAGCAAATCTCATTTCCATAGATTTTGGGGTTAAAACACAAAACTTTATTTTTTATGTATATTTTAAAAGATCCAAAAAATATGGGGACCTTTCTACAAATAACAAAATAAAAACAAAAAACGAACCAAAATCTCCAAACCCTCCCCAGATTTCTTCTTCTCAAGTTCTGCTCCAACTCAATCTCCCCCAAAACCTCAATTCTGTCTCAATTAATGTTGCAATCATGATGATTGAAAACTATGCTTACAAAAACAATGTAAAACTAACCAGGTAAATCAGTAAATTCTTCTCAAATATGGAACAAATGAAAATTTGATCGCAAAAGAATTTCATCATGAAATTCATCTTAAAATTGCCAATCCTTAATGTTAATGGCCTAAGAGATGTAGACACGCTGCTAAGATGAATGAGCGAAGTGTTAGAGCCAGCAAATTACAGAGATCACCTCGCAGAAATGAAAGTATAATCGTCCCGCGCAAAGCGCGTGAAGTTATCACTCCACAAACACATCGCATCGACTAAGATTTAGGAATCATGGTCCATTAGAGCCAATAAGTCAATATCTTTACAGGTGCCTTACGTGGTAAATCAATAGGAATATAGCAGAGTAAACCTTATAAAATGAAGCAAGATGAAAGAGCCAGGGTAAGTAACAAACAAATAGAATATTCACATACTGATTCCCAAAAGTACTAACTTTGGCATCCGAGAATTTACCTCGGATTCCATCTGGGAGATTTTTGCAGGAACTTCTTTCAAGGAAAAACTGTCACAGTCATTCCAAGAGTTCATACCACATCAGTGGCACCGTCTGTGGGGACCAATGTATCAGGAAATTTGATCGAGTGAAGCAATGGAATCAACAAGACCCTCCACCTACGCCATCACTAAAAACACTCTTCGTAACACAAATGGAAGACATCTAGGATTCATGAGATGAACATGATTCCCCCCACCCAGATACAAAGAGAAGCAAGCTTTCACGACCTTCTTAGAAGCTAACTAGTTGCTGCTATACAAAGAATTCATTATTTCCACCAAGGAATAGAGGGATAATGGCAAAGGTAATTAAAGACAAGAGCAGAAGAAAAAAAATGAACAAAAACACTGGCAATCAGTGGGAGGATTTGGAATATAGTGTCGAAGAGGAAGCAAAGCACTTCCCGCTGACAGAAGATCTGAAAAACTTCATGATGCCCAAAGGGTTCAAGACACAAGCTCAACTCAAAGCCTATGGCGAGACGTCTGACCCTAAGGAGTTTTTGCACTCTTATGAGATTCCGTGATGCACTCATCCAATTGGTATGAAAAGCTTTCCCAATATTCCTTGTAGGAACTGCAATGCAATCATCCAATTGGTATGCAAAGCTTTCCCAATACTCCTTGCAGGAACCGCAATAATTTGGTACGACGGTCGTCCAACCCAACCATACGAAGATGGGGTTAGTTGGTAGATCAATTTATGGGTAGATTCTACCAAAAGCAAAAGTTCATAAAAATGTTTATAGACCTAATGAATATTACACAATGAAATGGAGAAATTATCGCAGAATATCATGACCTCTTTGTGATAGAAAGACTGGAAGGATCTCACGCACTAAATGTTATCAGAGGCATTCAAGAATGGCATGAGATCCAAAAAAAATTGCAGAAAAAACTCAAAGCTAACGTGCCAAAAAATTTAAGGGACCTCCAGAAAGTTGTAGAAAAATTCATCCGAATAGAGGAAGGAAACAACAAGAAGCTAGAAAACGAGCAAGGAAAAAGAGGTATGGAGACAACCTCTTTGAAAGAGAGGCGGTCAAAAAGGGAAGAGATGTTCGGCTCACAAGGGGAAGAGAGCCAACAACAGATCCAACGCCTTTAAATGAAATGCCCCTTAACCATATCTAGGAGGGAAATTGGCAAAGTCACGGGGAGTTATTCAGATATCCTAGTCCTATGAGGGCCCCACTAGATAAAAAGGTCAAAAGATTACTACGGCTTGCACAAAGATCACGAACATGATACACACAATTGTAATTACCTAAGGAGACAAACGGAAGAACTGTTACAACAAGGCGACTTGCCTTGTACATAATTGAGCATAACTGGATAGGTTGATTAAAAGCCTATGACACTAACAAAGCACACCAACAACTCAAAACCAGGAAAAGCCAAAACCAAAGATGACGACAATAGTGGAACTGAGAGATAATACAAGTGATACTATCCAAGAAAGAGGGATCTACGCCATTGGTTAATCCGTCAAGCCCGTGTCTATCAATGCATGGAAAGCACAAGCAAGGTTTCTACCCCTCGCAAAATCCTATAAAGAAGAGAATGTTGTCGAATGAAGCAATCACGTTCAGCAAGGAAGAAACAGTCCCTAGTTCATCACCACATAATGACCCTTTAGTCATCATAGCAAAAATAGGTAACGCTGTTGTTGACCCGCACCCTGAGGGGTCATCCAGAACCATGCAGAAGAGCCATATTACCCACGAAGTACAAAGTGAGGTCAAAGATAGATATTTATATAAGTGTTGCCCCCATACTCACTACTAACTTGAAGAAAGTAGCTAGTGGCAATTCCGGGGTTCTCCACAAAGATACTATAATTCAAAGGTTAGCTTTACACAACTCAAAATCGGATGTCACTCTGTGGTGTATCATTTTACACCAAAAATAAATCGAGGTCTAAGCTGATTTTTGAGTTCATGATTCTGCAGTCGGTATAGGCATACCTACCAGTATAGCTGCGAGCAAGTTCGTTTCCCAAACGATTGGCGAGAGTTTTTCCTTAATCTTTAATTTGGAAATTTGTAACCAATGTAACCAGATGAGGATAGTTAATAAGAAAAACTAAATATTGAGTAAAAACGAGAATGATAATTGTTAAAGATTGATTTTTTTAACTATGATGGTAAAATTCTTGTTCCGATCAATTCTGTACTGGCTTTCTATCTCCATCCTTGATGCAAATATGACTTTAAATGCATGCACACAAATTGGATATAGTTGCAAGCAACTAATCTTTCCTTATTTGTTGATAATCAGGATGATGTCTCACCAACTATTTCTCTAACTAACATATGACCTAAGAGATGCTCTATAGATTTAATATGCTAGCAGCATTAATAATGAGCAAGACCCAATTTATAATCAACAAACTCTGACGCATGATTGTTAAATTAAGACTGTAGTTCCCTACTAGTGATTGAACTGAACTCACAATTACAGATGATTAGTTCAATTGGCATTAAATTAAATAACATGCTATCAAATATTTGCCACTACTCAATAACATGAAATCAATCATAAACATTATAATCAAGAACAACATATGCTAGCATGCAATCAAAGGATTAAAAGTTAACTAGATCTCACGAGAATCGACACCAGTACTTCCTTGATCTTTACCGAAAAAGATGAATTTAACTAGAAAAATATTAGAATTAACAATCAAAAGCATAAAAATAAATAATTTAAATTGTTTGATTAAAATACTGAGAAGTTCCAAACGTGAATAATGTTCTACGCAAAAAAGATTGTATGCGTGCGAGTGTGTTGTTTGTACTAAGGAAAAACCTAAGAGTATGGAAAATTACTACAACCAAAAGATAGATAAGGAATAAAATATGTCTTTCCTTATCTATTTAGAATTCAAAGAGATAAACACAATATTCTCTCCTACAATTTAGCAATCTTCAAATCAATCCAGATTCTTTTCCAACTGCATTTTCCATAAGTTGCGAGTATGATGTTGTGTTCTTTTCTTTAGTCACCAACTTAGCAAGATAATTTGATAGCTGGTTCCCTTCTCTAAATATATACTTGAAGTGGAAGGTTCCCTTTTCTTTCATAATTTGGATGTGTCTGACTACACTGATCACCAGCCATGGGAACTTTCCCTGGTTTTTCTGAATTCTGATTGCATGCTCAAAATCAGATTCAACCGTAACCTGGTTGTAGCGTTTTTGAATCCATCAACTCATACTTGTAGTAATAGACAACGAATCGGCATGAAGGACATATTGATGATGATTTTCAAATAAAGACAAAGCATAGATTGTTCTCTCATAATCCCTAACTACACAGCCAAGCCCAATTCATGATTTAGATAGAGATGCATCAGTGTTTATTTTATTCCTATATCTGGAGGTTCCCATTTTATAAAATTGATTCGCAATGTCCGATTCAATATCCTTGCTGGTGCTAGACCACTACGGATTAGTGAATTGTAATTTTTTGGATTGCATGGTTACGGATAAACTGTTACAATCATAAATGACAGTTCATTGACCTGCTTCATAATTGTGGTGCTATTTATCAGTTGGCCTTCTTTGGTCATCTTATTCCTATACTTACAAAATTGCCAACATATAAGCAGTGGGATCATGTTAAGACATGTAGATTTAAGTTTTGATTCTCCGTTACACTCCTAGTAAAACTTAATCCTGACCCTAATACTTGTAAAGGATCTGGTTGGTAACTGGAGGGATTTATGGAATAAATACCATAACATGTTTGAAATCCTGCAGTCATTGAAGTAGGGGGACAAAGAATCCTCTGAGTTACAATGGGAGCACTTAGATGTTAGGCCGAAACCTATTTTCCTTAGAATGTTATCAAAAGGTAAAGAGCTATTCAATAGCTTCCAAACAAAATAGGAGATTTTCTTTAGTAATATTGAATTTCATAACTTTTTAGTTCTAAGATTGGTTCTCTTTTATCTCTAAGTGCTCTATATGCATAGGGTGCCCAGTTAAAACAATATCATTTTGTAGTTCAATAATGATGATATGGCTCAGATAAGGACTCAAAACTTGTATGAATTGTTGTTTACATACCTGTAATTCTTTTATAAAAAAATAGGGCTGAGTGGTTTCTACCTGTGGTGGCCAGAAGTTGATGATTGCTCCTGTCCAGTTGCAAATCCAGAAATTGGAGTCTCATTTTACCAGTGATAACCTATGTGTTAGTTTCAGCAAAAACATTTACCTTTCTATATATGGACAAGATATTAGAGGTTCTATGTAAATCAGGTGGAGACCACATAAATTTAGACCATGGTGATGTCTCTTTCTGCATTTTGCACCAAATTTTATTAGAGAAGTCAAGAAGTACTTTCCTAATGTTCCTAATCCCAAGTTCATTTTCATTTAATGGAAAACACATTATCTACCAAGAGAACCGGTGCTTCTTATTCCTAGTTTCAGTATTTCCCCAAAGCAAATTACTGAGTATGCTCTAGATTTTCTCAATCACAGCCCAAATGTGTTGTGGATAGGCATTTAGGAGTCGATCAGTACCAACTTGCCCTCCAGCTGAGAGCCAATTATTTTTCCAATTAGATATCCTGAATTTCAGTTTATCAATTATTCCATTGAAGTAAGAATTCAGTTTTATACCTTTGTGAATTGTTACTCCCAGGTACTGAAATGGCATTGTCACTTGTTTTATCCCTGTAATGAGTTTTATTTCCTCTAATTTCTTTTGTTCAGATTTCCTACATAAAAATAACTTTTTGTGAAGTTAACTCTTTGACCTATAGCCTTTTGGAATATCTCCAGGAACTTTATTATTTTGTAAAGTTATTTTTGTGGTTGTTAGGAAAAGGGCAGTGTCATCTACAAAAGACAATTGCATGATTTTGGAGGCTATGGTTGGGTTCTTAAATAGGTTAAGATTTCCACATTCAATTTTTTTTGTAAGGTTAACAGTATGAATCTCAGTTATTTTGTTAAACAAGAGCGGGGATAGTGGATCCCATTGCTTTAGGCCTCTAGAAGGCTTTAAAAAGCCCTGGGGTGATCCATTATTAGAATAGAGAACCAAGCCGCATTTAGGTTGTTCATTATAATTCTTACTATATGACCATGGAATCCTAACTTGAGAATTACTGAATTGAGAGCTGAACATGAGAATCTATCGAATGCTTTCATCATGTCTAGTTTCAACATCATATTTAAGCTCTCATTTTTCCTGTTCAGTAATATATTAGTTTCCTTCATGAGGAGTATATTATCAGTGATGTCTCTCCCTGAGAGAAAATTTGATTGCTCCTCATAAATGAGTTTACCCATCAATGGAGTAATTATGTCTACTAATATATTTAACATTAGTTTGTTACTGAAATTAGACAAACTGATAGGCCTACATTCATTGAAGGATGCTGGTGTTATGCTTTTGGGGATTAGGGCTATGAGGGAACTACTTATAGCTTTCGAGATTGGGATTCCTACCTGGAATTCAGCATTGCTTGCAAGACATCATGCTTTATGACGTGCCAAGCTTTTCCGTAAAAGATTCCAGTGAATCCATCTGGTCCTGGGGTTGCATCTGGGCTCATATTGAATGGAATTTTTTCATGTATCCTTCATAGTAAAAGGTTTCATTATGTTCATGTTATCTGAATCGAATTTATATCATATTAGTTTCAAACTGAGATACTAAGGCTTCTGAGTTCTTTATATTATCCTGAATATTGCCAAAATTATCCTTATCCAAACCCTAATTATCCTTTTAAGTTTACTAAGCTTAAGAGATAAACCTAGTTGGCCTTGGGTGTCCATGTGGAGTTTCCAATCAGCCTCAATCATTTTTTAAAAATTCAAGTCTGTGGAACCACATTTCCTGAAACCTAAATGGTTTAGAATGTGTGATACCAATTTGTTTTAGCTCAACTAGAAGAGGTGAGTGGTCTGATGATGTCTTATTTAGAACTCGTACAGATGCCTCATTGTATTTTAAAAAAATGTCTGAGTAGCTAGAATTATATCAAGTCTTTTAGAGGTAGGTTTATTTGATCTTAGGTTACTCCAGGTGAACAGGTTACCTACTGCCTTTATCTCTTCCATTTTCAAAGTATTAATGAAGGAGTTAAAATCTTCAATGGTATTAGGGTCAGGGGTGGCTGGTCCAGAGTACTTTTCTAATTTCCTAATGGCATTAAAATTCCCTCCAATAATTTTGTGATCAGATATGGTTTTAGATTAAAGGAGATTATACATGTCCTATCTCTCTAGCCTGGTTTGAGGAGCATAGACTATAAACACATCAAATGTAGTTTGATCTGCTTAAATCAATAAATTTACATGAATGTAATATTGATTCTCAGCAATGACAGTGATCTCCACTCTACAAGAAAACATTATCCATATTTTAGTATGTTCAGTTGGGAGACAATTCCTAAAAGCTATTTTTTGGTAAGAAATCCCGTGTTCTTGTTTTCCTTTAGGTTCAATTATTGCCAAAAAGTCTATATAATTTTTTCTTGAAATATCTTAAGTCTCTTCTCAGATGTACTGAGACCTCTAACATTCCAAATTAAGAGTTTACCAATCATATTTAGACTTTTTCTTTAATGCTAACCTGAAACTCCTCTTTATTGGTTGAGCAAACTCACTTTGTTGGATCCTCTCCTGATCCTGTGTAGTGGACATTTGATAATATTCGTGTCTCTGGTAGCCATTTCCATTCATTTTCTACTGATCCTGTGGTTTCTCTATTGGGTTCTCCTCCTGGATAGTTTCTTCCACAACCTCATCATCATCAGTTGAGGTTTGCTCTTTCTGAAAACTGAGCTTTGTCTTTGGCTTTCAAACCTGTGTAAACGTTGGCTCTTTTGTATGATCCTACAAAGATTTGAATATGTTAGGATTGTTTTTTTTTGGATTCCATACGAAATCAGAAAAGTTTAGAGATAGAGGGTACTGTATATTATTTTTACTACTACACTGTGAGGAGATGCTTCTGTGGTGATGAAGGTGCAGTATTGAATCCCTTTGAATCTTGACTAAGATGAGTGTAATCATCTAAGGGTTCCTGTTCTTCTTAGTTTTGGTGTTTATGGTGGAACTTGAGATGATCAGATGCGTTGAGCTCCTGCATGAATTGGGTGTCTTCTTCCAGTGTATCTTCATCCAGGAGAGCAGCAAACATGTTAGAAGTAGAAGTATGAACAGATTCTTGCTGGACCTCGTCAGTAGAAATGTGTATACTTTCATCAGTAAATTGACTTCTTGGGATTTCTACTGACATTGATCTATGCCTATCCTCGTCACTAGGGGGACTGGGGTATTCTTATTGAGTCTAATATTTCCAGTAGCTGGTGTGGATTAAATTGGACAGAGGCATGTGGTTTCCTGGATTTTGAGGATTCTCCTACGTAATGGTTATTAGTTCTACATTGATTTTCCCATTAGTCTTCTTAGTCTTGGTTGGTGGTTCCATTGACATCCTGGGAGTGATCGATTTTGTTCTTATTTTTTATGATGAAAACTCCAGGTTTAGTTGGTGCCTCATCCTTTCTGCATTTTTGCTCATTATGGCCAAGTTTATGACAGTTTTTACAATATTCAGGGAAGTCTTCATAAACTATATTGTAGGCCTTATTCGCTGTTAGTGTACCTAATTTGATTTTTGATGGCTTAGGTTTACATACATCATTCTCAAAACACATAATAATAGTGGAGGGCCTTGTAAGATTCT
>JAUOBV010413544.1:0-17896 GCA_032360425.1 Rubia occidens | reverse complement strand
GGTAAATATTTTCACACTATTAATTCCCTTTCAACTCCACCAACAAAGTGCAAGGTGGATAAATAAACCAGCAGTAGAGTTCCGACAAGAAACAGTGGAGGATAATATGCACAACCTAAACTCTTTTAGCTTATCAGCAGCAAGAAAAGTGGTAAAATGCAAGAAATTCTCCAGAACGTGATGTTCACTTTTAAGGCTTCTACTGGTGCTACAACAACTCCAACATAAGCTACATGGATGCTTAGAAAATTGTCTAGATTCTGTAGAACGGAACTGAAGATCTCCTCAACTTGATTGGCCACTGAAGAACTTGAGGTTTTAGTAACTTAGGCACAACACAACACAACACAGTATTAAGCACGAGCAGAGCACGGATTTTTGTCCCCAGTAAATGGCCACAAGTCTGAGGATATTCAAAATTATACTAGATATTTATATCCCCAAACTTTTGCACAGAGACAACAAAGATTCAGTATTTACTGATCTAGCAAAACTGTAAACATACAAGACATTAAATAATAAGCAGCCTAAAGTCGAATAGATGAGTATCCTCAGTAGTCAGTTCAAAAATATGATACATTTTTATTCTATAACAAACCAGATATCTCATTGTCCTGATAAGCAAAGTCAGCAACTAAAATGCCTAGATACCAAGATTACACATTACAATCCTCACACTCAACTACATCTACAATGCAATTTATTAACATGTATCATTCTATTGTAACCTATCCTTTAAAAATGTCATTATTAGCAGGTTGGGATCTTGTTTAGCAAATGAATGAGGATGGAGTTAATGTTCATAATATAGGATTCACAAGTTAGCTGTATGCATCTGTAACCTAAAAGTAGCGCTTTGTACATAGACTTAATTGTTATGATATTTAATACTACTATACCATGAGTGTTTTTAAAATGGAGATTGTTGGTGTTAATTAATAGTTTGGAAACATGTAAAAGGGCAGTAAATTACTTATTAGCTACCTCTGTTCAGGAAATCAAACATTAGTTCCACACGAAGTTGAAGCATTCTAAAAGTTAACAAAAAGAACATCTGTCAGAATCAGAAGATTTAAACCAGAGTAACTGTTGTCTTTCTCAACATGTTGGATACTAAGTTTATTTTTTATCGCTCAATGTGTTTCTCATGAACATAGTTAACATACGGTATATCAAATGAGGTGCTAATTATTCTTAAAACAAGCTATATAAACACAGCCCTTAACCACCCTAGCTCCGTCCAAAAGAAGCAACCAGTTGATGAGGTGCGATCGCCGCCTCTTCTCAACTTCTGATAGCAATGCAGTGATGAGGCAGAATTAGACTTAAAAAAATTACCTTCTAAACCCATCGCGGACTTCAACACAGTAGGTGTGATATCTCTTGGCCTCTCCAAATCTACACCAAACAGTAAGAAAGGCAAAGATCAATGAGTTGCCAGAATCTAAGCACCTATTTTGTTTGTTTTTTGTTGTAGTTGAACTACATAGAAAGTTTTTTCATCTGAAATGCACAAATCAAGTGTAAACCAACACCAACATCTTACTACATATACTACTCATAACAGGAAACAATATTCATCTGGCATGATAAACACCTGATTTCACCAGATTTTATTCATTTTCATTCCACACCAGTAATTCAAATAGATAACTGATGTAGATGGAAAATTCACAAGAAAAATGAGTTACATCTAGACTAAACTATCCAAGGTATAACTAGATGGATATCTGGTGGTAAGTATTTTCACGCTATTAATTCCCTTTCAACTCCACAACACAAAGTGCAGGGGGACTAAATGACCCAGCATTAGAGTTCCGACGAGAAATAGTGGAGGATAATATGCACAACCTAAACTCTTTTAGCTTATCAGCAGCAATAAAAGTGGTAAAATGCAAGAAATTTTCCAGAACGTGATGTTCACTTTTGAGGCTTGTATAGGTGCTACAACAATTCCAACATAAGCTACATGGAGGCTTAGAAAATTTTCTAGATTCCGTAGAACGGAACTAAAGATCTCCTCAACTTGATTGGCCACTGGAGAACTTGAGGTTTTAGTAAATTAGGCACAACACAACACAACACAGTAATAAGCACACGCAAAGCAAAGAATTTTTTTCCAGTAAATGGACAAGTCTGAGGATATTCAAACTTAAACTAGATATTCATATCCCCCAAACTTGTTCACAGACACAACAAAAATGAACTAGCAAAACAGCAAACATACAAGAATTTCAAAAATTACCTTCCAAACCTGTAGTGGACTTCAACACATTAGTTGTGATATCTCTCGGCCCTTCCTTATCAACACCAAACAGCGACAAAAAAATAAATGCAGTAATTAGCAAGGCACAGCTTAGTTACGGGCAACAACTTCAACAAAAAATACAAAAAAAACCTCACACAGTAGTCATCACGCAGCATACAAAAAAGACTTGATTTCAGTCGTTTCACCATTCTGACTTTAAATCACCATTTTTATAGTATTAGGACAGCCAGAATGCATAGTACTAGTATACATTCAGAATGCATTCAGAATGCACAAGCACATCTTCCTACATATACTACTCAAGACAAGAAACTAAATTCACCTGGCAAGGGACTTTGTGCCTCATCTACAAGAATGGTATGTTCCATTTAAACTTTCTGCAAATGAGAAGTATTTGGAAACATAATCAATTTAAGCATTAACATAACATAATGACAGGGTTACTGTATTGCAGTTTCCAGCAAAATAAAACACAAATAATACTAATATAGCCAGGAAACAAGACACTAAGATAGAGCACTGTACCAGTGATTGGAATTGGAGATTCGTTGATCCCTAATTTGTTTAGCTTCAAATGCTACATTGAAGAACAAAGCAAATAAGAATAAGCATACATTCAAATAGCATAAAATTTGAAGAGCGGCACATTGAGAATCTAAATCAATTAAACGAACATCCGTGCATTGAGCAGACACAATTAAAAAAGAATTTAAATCAGCAATATAGGCAGAGATAACTTGGAGTATGGTTTTTGGACCTAGATATCAGTGATTGGAATCAGAGAGCTTGATTTTGCAGTGGTGAGAATAGGGATCGGAATCAGAAAGCTGTCGGACTACAAAATCGGAGAGCTGTCGAACTAGTGGAGGAGGAGGAGGACGATGGAGCGGGTGGCAATGAGTAAGGAGTGGTAAGATAGGAGGCGGCGGAGGACGGAGTGGGGTTTAGCGACAGAGGCGGAGAAGTACTGGAGTTTAGCGATAGAGGCGGTGGAGGACAGACCCAAAAATTGTTATGACCTGCAAAAGGTCTGAATTAGATCCGCGAATTTGCCTTTATTTTTCATTAAATCAGTGCCATCAGATGTAAGGAATCAATGGCCAGGAGCTGTTCTCACATAATATTACGATCTCACAGTTTTTTTTATCTTTTAAGGTATGGTTGTATGAGTATGGGGTGACTATTAATTCCCTACATCTTTTATATATAGTAGGTCTCTCCATCCCGTGCGATGCACAACTGTCAAATTTTAGTAAAAAATTGGTGTTTTCTGTGTCGGATTACACTTCTTGAAGTTTGAGTAGACGTAAAGTAAGTTACAACATTCAATGTTCCTTCACTTTCAATTATCAATCCTGTGAAATCACATCCACAAAGTAAGTTTGAAGTTTGTGGTTGTTAATATCAAGGTACAAGTCTTTCAGTTAGCTCACACAATCTTTACATCCAATGGAAGAAAACACATAACGCATACAAGAAAAAAGACGATCCAAACAAAATAACACAATGTAAACTCCTTGACAACACTAATCCAATTATGTTGATGTAAACTCCTTCACAGGACCAATCCAGTTATGTCGATGTAAACTCTTTCACTGGCTGGCATTGTGTGGCCCTCAATTAACGTTGCTCCACCATAGGGCACAATTGGAAGTAAGATAGGCATACAAGTAGACACCCCTTGCAAAATGGAGCATTAATTTCTTACATTAAGCATGATTTTAAAACATTCACATATTAAAATATAGATTATTATCCACATGACTAACTGTTTTGCATCATGTTGGCTTAGAAAAGTATCTGGAACTCTCCAATTCTCTCCCTCCTGACCACACAATGCATTGTGATTGCCTGCATTGGAATTTCAGCAGCAAAGAAAATCACAACTTTTAGCCTTTTCTTATTACCGTTGTTAGTATCTTTGTCACATAGGCTGCTGTTCCTAGTGTTCTTGTACAAAAAATTTCTCGTAAGGATATCCTAAGGTACTCATTCATCTAATAATTAAAGATAAAAAAAATACAGGGTTAAAGCAAATGTAAGAGTGTCAACCTGCTAGAAGATTTTTCTTCTCTTCAACTATTCTTTTACATCACTTTTGGGGTGCAAAATCAGCAACATAATAATATCTTTATAGAATGCATCACATTAAGTAGTGTATAATAATTCCAGAAAAAGACATTTAAAGGAGTTGTACTCACATAAAGAGGTCGTGGGAGATAAGTCCGGAGCAACAGAAAATGTTGGCATTTACCACAGGGCATCAATTTGCTCCACATGATAAGCAAAAGGAGATCAAAAAACTAATTCTCATGCCAAAAGTGTATTCATGAATAGTCTTTTTAGGCAGTAAAATCACAAATTGTTTGACATCTGAGAAAATGGGCAGAACCATAGAAGGAACAACTACATTACCTCCTAGACTTTTCCTTTCACAAGCTTTAGTCACTGTCACAATTTTTTGTTCCCAAATCTCTTACTAATGTTGCACAAATTTTTTTTCCAATAACAGGAGCACTGAACTATTTAACACTTAAAATTTAAAACCAATCATCAAAGCAAAGCAAATATTTTACTTCAAGCATTTATTAATCAATTAATCATCATTTTCTTAAGTAGGGATACTTAATCTGAAAAATCTGCAATCATGATACATAATTTTAGTCTCAAATTTAACAAAATGAAGCCTAGAATGCAGCAATAGTCATGCCAAACACATTGCATATGAGCAAATGTAGTTCAATTCAACTTAATTTTTCAACATAGTTATGTACTTTCAAACATGTCTTAAGAATTATGACAAATGTACAATTGCATGACAAAATTGAACAGTTACAGTTGGAACAAAAATTTCTCAATTGGAACTGAGATAGTACCCAAAAAAATATGGAAACGGTATATGGCACATCCAAATTTGAAAATGATAGCTAAAGTAACAATTAAACCAAAATCGCTGAACTGATCCTTCCATACAACCACCAATATTTATAGCTTAAGGAACTACAAGAAGCAACAAAGATTTACAACTGGTATTCAACATTGTAATATTACTTTGATACAACTTAGCTATGAGATGGAACAAACAAAAAAACCTTTTTAACTTACATTTTTGTAAAATGATTTGAACAAAAAATAATCAATACAGGGGAAACATGAAACAACATTCACACACTGAATTTTTAACTAACTATATTTTCACACAAAGTACAAATGCAAACGGTACTTGCTCCTTTTATTGATCACAAATATAGAACCTTATGTAGAGGCTTTACCAGAGCGAGGTTTGAACAACTTAGACTGTTCACAGGTGAGTGTTTCATGAGCTCCTGCCTTCTCCCGACCAACACCCAAAAGGTCACAGAACTCGAGATAATGGAAGATGATTTTGTTCATCCCATCGGCATCACCTTGTCCACAAACAAGTTCACCATAGAGCAGGTTCATGGTAGATCCAAAGCTGGGAAGTCTGTATTCCAAAGTATCATTCTTGGTTGGCTTAAAGTCGCCGACAAAATTTTCATGAGGCGAAGGCAAGCCCACATGTGCATTGCATCCATCCAACCGATGGTTGCATTTTTGTCAAGATACTCGGGATGGTTCAACAAATCTATGCCAATGCCTTCTCCAATCTTCCAATATTGAGAGTTCCTGCACACAAGATGGTTAAATGAGATGTCAGCAAACAACATTCAATTACGAAAAACATTAACTGCACACATGGTTTCTGTATCATTGTCATCGATGCATGCGACGTTAAGTTGCTGCATAACTATGGCAACCAGCAAGTGACAGAAATCACAGCGAATCATTGCATCCAGCACGAATGATGAAAGCAATATAAGAAGGACGCATTATTCCAAAACACATTTGATTGAAAAGTGACATTACATTTCAAGGAAACAAGAAAGAGGGAGTGAAGTACCGGTAAAGAGGAATCGCTCCTCGACCGTAGTAAGTAGCTCCAGGAGCACATGGATACACCAACTCGTCTTTCTCGTTACAGTAGATAGACTCATTTCATGACTATAACACAGACCCCATGCGAAAGGTCCCCTGTCGTCTACCGTACCACCACTTGCACCATCATCCGTATATGCATATGTAACAAACAAACGCAGCTAAACCAAAATTGAAACAAAAACCTGAATCCTCCTCATTCCACATGAAGATCTCTATCCTATAAATCTCTAATGTACACCATTTTAAATATTCCACTGATACAAAAAAAAAACATACTAACATTAATCTACTTACATCAAATATCCACTAAATTTTCTCTCATTCATAATGATGCCACACTTAAAATTATAAAAACTGATCATATAAAATCATCCACTACAATATCAAATCTAAACATAATGAAATTATACAATAAACGACTGGCGAGTAATTGAAGCACTTACAGGTGTACTGTTAAGTAAATTAAGGACTACGGTCACCGACTTCTTCCAGCCCTACCAGTTCGAACTACTATTTCCCAAGAAGGACGATAAATTCAACACATCCAAATAAAAAAAATCCAAACTTTCTCAAATTAACACAATAACGGACCAAAAGCACAGAATCAAGGGTTCCTGAAGACAAACCTAACTGCAGAAATGGAAGGTGGAAATGATCAGAAGCTGATCATTGCTTCAGAATCTGAAGTCGGTGGGTTTTGAAGTCGGTTAAGACTTGGCGCGCGGATAAAACGCAGTGCTTGGTTGTCGTTTCATGTAAAACGCAGATGATGTGTGTCGTTTTGTTTAGCTGGTAGTTAGGCGGTTAGTTGGGCGGGAAAGCAAGTCGGCTACTTCTTTGTTTTTTGTTTACTGTATAAAAGAGGAGATCTCCTCTCTAAATAGGTGTGTAAAAATAAACTTCCGATTGTGAAGTTTTCATAACTGAATGCAATGCTTCTTCTTCAAGCTTAGTAACTGTTCATATCAATGGCTTCTTTGTGAAGTTCTTCATGGTATCAGAGCGGGCAATTGTCTTGCGGCTCTGTTTTTAATCCGTGGATTCTGCTGTTGTTTTCCTTGCCTCAATTACCTGCGATTCTTCTGGAGCTATGGCGGCAAGCTCAAGTATTGGATCTACGAGGCAGCAATTCAACAGGAACAATGAAGAAGAAAACAAATACGGATCATCCGATCCTTTGTTACTTCACAACTCAGATCATTCAGCTTTGGTGCTGGTTGCTGAATTGCTTGATGAGAGCAATTACATCACATGGAGCAGGAGCATGATGATAGCATTGGACACAAGAGACAAGCTAGGGTTTATCACTGGTGAAGTCAAAACTCCAGATCAAAATGATCCGGCATTTAATCAATGGAGGAAGGTAAATTCTATGCTCATTTCCTGGATGCTGAACTCTATGAACAAGAAAATGGTTAAAGGTTTCATGTTCTCGACAAATGCCTTTGAATTATGGAATGAGTTGAGAGAGAGATTCGGAGAAAGCAATGGACCTATGTTGAATGAGCTTAAAAGAGATTTAGCTAACATTAGGCAAGGAAACAACTCTGTAGCTGCCTACTTTACTGAACTGAAAGGACTGTGGGATGAATATGCATGTTTCAGGCCTAGAAAGTTCTGTGAATGCTGTAACTGTGGTGTAGTTAAAGCAATCATTGAGCAAGATGAAGATGATAAGCTTCATCAGTTCATAATAGGACTGAACACTGAATATGCATCAGTTTGTAATCAAATTCTGGCCATGGATCCTTTGCCTTCTGTTTCTAAGGTTTTCTCTATGATCAAGAAAGTTGAAAAGCAGAATATTGTTCATGATGAGCTGCAAGATGTTCAGAGGAACTCAGCTATGGCAGTTAAGAGTTACAGATCTGACAAAGGAGGCTATCAAAGAGGCAGAGTTGAAAAATCTATCTCTATTGAAAGAGGTAATTCAAACAAGAGAACAGTGAAGAGGCCAGACCTGAAGTGTGATCATTGTGGTGCACTGGGTCATTTGAAGGACACTTGTTTTAAGCTCCATGGCTATCCAGACTGGTGGGAAGGCAGTAGAGATACTGCAGTGAGGAACAAACTTCTGAGCACACAAGTAGCTCATAAGGCAGCAGAGATGCAAGACTCACCTCTGGATGTTACTGAGTCAAACCTTCAGGAAATGGTGGCAAACTTGCAAATGCAGATGGACAGGTTGGTCAAAGGAAAGGCAAAGATGGATCAATCAATGGCAAACTCTCAGGCTGTGAGTTTTGCCAGCTATCATGACTTCTCAGGTACTGTTTTGACTCATTCATGTGGTAATGACTTTGTGTTTGAATGTGATTCCTGGATATTAGATAGTGGTGCCACAAGCCATATGTGTACCTCTCCTAAGTATCTTACTAATGCTGTCCATCCAACCACAAATATTCCAGTATACATGCCTGATCATTCAACAAAATATGTTCAGTCTATAGGATCAGTAAAATTCCATCCAGGTCTCATTCTTCAGAATGTGTTGTGTATTCCTGAGTTCAGATGTAATCTGATTTCCATACATAAACTGGCTAAGGTCTCTGCCATTGATACACATTTCTTTGAATCTTTCTGCATGTTACAGGACCACAAGACTAAACACATTCTAGCTGTGGCAGAGGAATCCAGTGGTCTATATCTGTTAAGAAGACAGTCTTTCAATCACAGCTTTATAGATCAAATACTTAGGGATCACTGTATTTCTTTCTTGCCTCATACTTCAAAAGTGTATCTAGCAGATTCCACTTTAAAATCTGACTTGAATTGGCACTATAGATTAGGTCATCCTTCAAAAGATGTAATGTTGAAATTGGGTGCAAATACTGATTTGATTTCCAAACAGTATCCATGTTTCATTTGTCCATTAGCAAAACAGCAAAGGTTATCATTTCAAAATAGTGTAACATCTTCAAGTAATCTGTTTGATCTTGTTCATGTTGATCTTTGGGGGCCTTACAAAGTTTCCAGTCTTAATGGTTTTAAGTATTTTCTTACTATAGTTGAAGATTATAGTAGAAGTACTTGGACCTTTCTGGTTAAAACTAAAGATCAAACACTATCTCTTCTTAAATCCTTCTTTGCTATGGTTGGAAATCAGTATTCTACATCTGTTAAAATGTTGAGATCAGATAATGGAACAGAATTTCTGAATAAGGAATGCTTTACACTATTTTCTGATCTTGGCATCATTCATCAAAAATCTTGTGTTCACACTCCCCAACAGAATGGCATAGCAGAAAGAAAACATAAACATCTGCTTCAGGTTGCTAGGGCTTTATTGTTTCATTCACATTTACCTAAACATTTCTGGGGAGATGCAATTCTTACAGCAACTTATCTCATTAACAGACTTCCTACATCAGTCCTTAATTGGAAGTCACCATATGAATGTTTGTCTGGAAAGCCTCCTGATTATGACAGTCTTAGAGTCTTTGGCTCTTTAGTTTTTGCTACAAATGTTTCTCCTCATAAGGATAAGTTCAGTCCTAGAGCCTATCCTTGCATCTTTCTGGGCTATCCTCCTGGTCAAAAGGCATATAAGCTCTTTGACTTTATTCATCACAAAGTCATAGTGTCTAGAGATGTGAAATTCTTTGAGGATCAGTTTCCTTATAAGGATTCATCCAATTTATCTGCATATGATACATCATCTTCCATGCCATTGCCTTCTTCTGATCACACCACTCCTAGTCCTTTCCCATATCCTAGTGATAATCATTCTGTTCCTTCATCTATTCCATCTTCTAATACTCAGACTTTCCCTCCTGATCAGTCATCACCTTCTACATCATCTGGTTCAATTCCATCTCCAGCCTCCTCCAAAACTCCACTCACTGTTCCCCTCATACAGTTGCCTAATCATACTCAGCTGCCTCCTAGAGTTAGGAAGCCTCCTATCTGGACAAAAGATTTTGTCTTAAATTCAGTCAATGATTCTGCAGCTATACCAAATTTCACTTCCCCATATATCTCTTTCCTTGGCACCATTACTTCTATCAATGAACCACATTCTTATTCACAAGCAAGTCAAAGCCCAGAATGGATTAAAGCAATGACTGAGGAGATCCAAACCCTGGATAGCAATCAAACTTGGGATCTTGTTTCTCTTCCTCCTGGCAAGAAAGCTGTGGGCTCAAGATGGGTATACAAAGTAAAATGTAATCCTGATGGCACTGTGGCAAGATATAAGGCCAGATTAGTGGCAAAAGGCTATAATCAACTTGAAGGTATTGATTACTTTGAGGTTTTCTCTCCAGTTGCTAAGACAGTGACCATCAGGTTGCTGATTGCTCTTGCTGCTTCTAAGTCCTGGTTTATACATCAAATTGACATTAACAATGCCTTCTTACATGGAACTCTGGAAGAAACAGTTTATATGGTTCCACCTCAAGGATACTCCTTGCCTTCACCTGATTTGGTGTGCAAACTGAAGAAGAGTTTATATGGCCTTAAACAGGCATCTAGACAATGGAACAAGAAATTTACAAGTCATCTGACCTCTCTTGGTTTTCTGCAGTCTCCACATGATCACTGTCTTTTCTACAGGATACATTCTCATTCTTTCCTGGCCATTGTGGTCTATGTGGATGATGTCTTGCTTTTTGGAGATTCTCTGGAGGACATTGATGCTGTAAAGTCTTCTCTCCATCAGGCTTTTACCATCAAGGATCTGCAGGATGCAAAGTTCTTTCTGGGGATTGAGCTTGCTAGATCCTCTGCTGGCATCTTTCTGAGTCAAAACAAATATGTGTTGGACATAATCCATGACTGTGGTCTAACCAAGTCCACATCAGTTGCTACACCCCTTCCTGCTACTTGGAGAGATGATGATAACTCTCCACTGTTATCTGATCCAAGTGTCTACAGAAGGTTGATAGGCAGACTGCTCTATCTCAATTTTACCAGACCTGATCTGACCTACTCAGTTCATCAGCTTTCTCAATTTGTTCAAGCACCTACATCTCATCATCTGAAAGCTGCACTTCATATTGTCAGATATCTTCAAGCATGTCCATCTCATGGTATATTTTATCCTGCAAACTCTGATACAAATATTGCAGCCTACTGTGATGCAGATTGGAGCAAGTGTACTGATTCAAGGAAGTCAGTCACTGGTTTTGCTATTTTTCTTGGTTCTTCACTCATCTCCTGGAAATCCAAGAAACAATCTACTGTTTCTAAGTCTTCTGCAGAATCTGAGTATAGAAGTATGTCTCAAACTGCTTGTGAACTCAAATGGATTAGCTTTCTTGCTGCAGACCTTCAAGTCCATTTGCAGCTTCCTCTTCCCTTATATTGTGATAATCAAGCTGCCATCTACATCTCTGCCAATCCAGTATTCCATGAACGAACTAAGCATTTGGAAATTGATTGCCATTTGGTGCGGGATTATTATCTTGCTGGTTTTCTTTTGCCAACAAAAGTGCCTTCCAAACATCAACTGGCTGATGTCTTTACCAAGCTGCTTCCTGCAACGGGGTTTCATCTCAATTTGGCCAATCTGAACTTCCGTTTCTTCTCTGCAGTCCAGATTGAGGAGGGGCTGAAGACAAACCTAACTGCAGAAATGGAAGGTGGAAATGATCAGAAGCTGATCACTGCTTCAGAATCTGAAGTCGGTGGGTTTTGAAGTCGGTTAAGACTTGGCGCGCGGATAAAACGCAGTGCTTGGTTGTCGTTTCATGTAAAACGCAGATGATGTGTGTCGTTTTGTTTAGCTGGTAGTTAGGCGGTTAGTTGGGCGGGAAAGCAAGTCGGTTGGTTGTTTGTTTTTTTGTTTACTGTATAAAAGAGGAGATCTCCTCTCTTTATAGGTGTGTAAAAATAACTTCCGATTGTGAAGTTTCATATCTGAATGCAATGCTTCTTCTTCAAGCTTAGTAACTGTTCATATCAATGGCTTCTTTGTGAAGTTCTTCACAGACATTGACGGTGCATTGTTATTCCCCCTATTCTCGTATCTTTCAACCTCCACGCTGCACATATAACCGGAATTCTACATTTCATCAGCTCGAAAAGAAGTTTGAATTTTGCAATGACTTACAATTCAACAAAAATGCACAAATAAAAAACCCTAGGGTATAAAAATTCAAGGAAGTTCGGCTAACTACCTGAGAGTCAACTGCAAAAAAGTCGTTGATCTGAACCACGCGGTTACCGCAGGTATTCTTTCTTCCCCAAATTTAAGCATATGCAATAGCTACAGGGGATTAAGAATTAATAATTACCACGAAGATCAAGCTACGCCACCGTCGGCTACGGAGAAATTGCAGGAACCTCTTGTATGGGACTACAGAAGCTCGCTTTATGACTCAATTGAGCTAGAACCATTTGAGAGGCAACTCGACTCTGTAATCACTCCATTAAAAGGTGCCAGAATCCGTTGCTTTGCTGACGAAATTCGCATGCTCTCCGACCCTTGAATTTCAGCTTGAACCAGAGTTAATCAATTGAAGTATTCCACAAACCTTGCGGAAAGCTTTGTCTCCAGATCGGTCGCGGTTTTCGACTGAAATCCCGGCTGAATTTGAACCCTCTCTTCCAATATCTTCAATTGCGAATCCACCTCCTTCTGAATTCAAACCTGTAAATCGTACATCTGTTTCTTCTGATGGTCTTCGACCTCAACAATTTGTGCCTCATATTTATTCAATTGTTCCTCCATCGATTTCCCCCTTGTGCCTTCCGCCATGATGTTTTTGTTCATTTTGTAAGCAGTTGGAGTGAACCGCTCTGTTCCAAATATCAGGGTGACCCAAAAACTAAGAGGAATTCTTCAATTGACCCAACTATTTTTCTGTAAGTAGTTTAGGAATTTAGTAAAAAGCCAACGAGAAAAGATGATAAAAAACACTCTTTAGATTATTTGCACAAAAACCCTTTTTGTAAATAAACAAGCAATAATATATATTATTTCTTTTTTTTAAGAAAGCAATTCTTACCTTCTGATTTCATTGTAGAAGAAAATAAATTAAAATAATCCTTTAATTTGTGACATATTAAAACTTCATAAATTTATTGATACCATAAGATGTAGCAATTTTTATGAAATTTAGAAGTGTCACAAAATGTTATGATATGAATTGATGTCACAATTTTATTTAGTGACATGTGTACCTGCCACTAAACTTTAGTAACACATTAAGATGTCATTAAAATTGTGACACTTCCTTACCTGTCACAAAAAATGTGTCACTTCTGGACTTTTTTTTTTGTATTGAGATAAGATTGATCAAGTGTTTGATATAGTATCTCTTTCTTTTGAATACTTATGGGAAAAATGTTTTACAACTAGAATATGAAGGTGAAAGTTCCTGAGCCTAATGAGCTGATAAAGATCATTTCTTGCATTCTTAATTGATTTATTTGGTGTGCGTGAAATAGTTATTTCTCTGACCAGGTTAAGCCAGTTGCCGATCTTAAAATCAGGAAAATTCTGCTGCAATTTAATGACATATTGATTGGCTTTAAAATTAAAAAATCTACGTGGAATCTGACTTCAGGAATGCCTAGAATACCTATTAACAGAACTACTAAGACAAAGACTGGGCAGAAAATAGCCTTCAAGCAGAAGTCAAGGCACTACAATATGGATTACAAGCAGCTTTTAACTATAGAATTAGACAGATACAAATCGAATGTGACTTTGAAATTTTGGTGAAGACAGTGAGAAAGGAGTTCAAAATTCTCTGGAAGTGCATAAATGACATCAGGATCATTTGGAAGACTATGCAGCAGATGGATTACTGCATTTCACATACTTATATAGAGCGGCGCACAGTGGCGCGGATACTCTAGCAAAGCTAGCAAGTGCTAAAAAGGTAAGTTCATTTTTGCCCGTTTTAGCAGGTTTACTCGACACATAGAAGGGAAGGTTCAACTACATTCAATTCATTTCCATATGTCAGGAGAGCTTAGATTATGTTATTGTTTGAATCAGAAGTACTGCAGTAGAACTGAATATCTAGTTTATGTTGCTACACTTGTGCTGGTTGTCTATGTAATTTTCCACAGATTTATTAATTTGGGAATCCTAAGGGCTAGTATAGAGATAATTAGGGGTGACAAAATAGACTCGTAACCTGTGGATCAAGCGGGTTATCTAATTTTAAACCCGTATGTGTATGTATAAAATGGGTAATGTGTTAAATGGGTAATGGGTCAAATGGGTAGTTGAAAATATGGGTTGAACAAGTTGGGTTTGTGGGTTGACCGCGGGTTTACCCATATGAGTTGGTATATAAACCCATATGAGTCAATATATGGGTTGAAACTCGCGGGTTAACCATATGAGTTGGTATATAAACTCATATGGGTCAATATATAGGTTGAAACCCGTGGATTTTACTCATATGGGTTGATACATAAATTCATATGAGTTTATATATGGGTTGAAACCCCCGGATTTACCCATTTTTACGCGTGAGTTGAATGAATTTCAACCCGCGGGTTGAGCGGGTTTCAACTCGACCCATTTTGACCCGACCCATATTTTACTCATCATAAAAAAGATCAAAATGAATCATACTCATATTTTTTAATTACACATTTTACTCGACCCGTATTTGACTCGTCCGCCCATTTGCCACCCCTGGATCCCATGATTCCTTCTTTATCTTCGCTTACGATGAAGATGAACACATTTTGGGAGACGGCCTGTAAATTTTCGGGGATTCTGAGGCATGTCAGATGAGATGTCGATGGATCATGGTAAAGTTGTCACCATTGATGATATATGTATATTATATGGTGTTGGTTGGTTTGTATTTCGCATGCATGATGAAGATGAATAGCTATCAATTAATTGCGAGGAATATACATGGAGTAAAAGAAAATGAAGAAATTGCATTTTGATGCTTGAGTTTTAGACTTGTGACAAAATTGATCCTGGTATTTTGTATTTTGATAGTTCCTAATACTTTATTTTTCAAGCCTTTTGTATCAATGGACAATATGTCAATATATGGGACACGAATACAAGGGCTCCTCCTCACCCAAACTGACGTCGATCGTCTTCTGCAACACCAAACCACAGAAATTCCTATTCCCCAACACTAGGCCCGTCAAATGGGTTGGGTCACCCAATGGATAACCATTATCCAATTGCTATTTTCACTTATTGGATAAGACTTATTGGATAATGACCCATTGGGTCAATGGATATAAATGGGTTGTACTTATTGGGTTTAGTTGGGTTGGATAACAGGTTACCCATTGGATAATTTTGGGTCGGGTCGGGTTGGGTTGTTAACGGGTGACCCGTGGATAATTTCTTATAATAAGATAACATTTTTTTACAAGTTGAGTTAAAATTTCAATAAATTGGGTAAACTGATAAATGACCCGTTGGGTTAAAACAAAGTGACCTGTTGGGTCAAAACTAAATGACTCGTTGGATAAAAGTCATTTAGTTGGGTTGTAAATTAACCGAGCTGAAAATCATGGGTAGCTGTGTAAATGAAACAAATTGTTCACGAAAAACTCGCAAACAATTCGGCCAAAAGTCGACTCGAATTTGATTTAACTGAGCTCGATCCAAACTTTTATAGTATTCGAGCTCGAGCTCAGAGCATATATAATATATATTTAACCCGACCCGACTCAACCCAACTCATTTGACCCGACCCAACCAGACCCATTTGGCCCGACCCGACCCATTTGACCCGACCCAACCCGACCCATTTGACCCGACCCGACCTATTTGACACGACCCAACCCGACCCATTTGACCCGACCCATTTGACCAAACCTGACCCGACCCATTTGACCTGACCCGACCTGACCCGACCCGGCCCGACCTGACCTAACTCATTTGACCCAACCCGACTCGACCTGACCTAACTCATTTGACCCGACCCGACCCGACCGTACCCGACCGGACCCGACCCGGCTCGTTTGACCTGACCCAACTCATTTGACCAGACCCGACTCGTTTGACCCGACCTGACTCATTTGACCCAACCTGACTCATTTGACCCGACTCGAGTCATTTGACTCGACCCAACCCATTTGACCCGAACCGACTCATTTGACCCGACCCGAGCCGACTCATTTGACCCGACTTGATCCACCTCATTTGACCTGACCCGACTCATTTGATCCGACCCAACCCGAATCATTTGACCCGACCCAACTCATTTGACCCGACCAAACCCGACTCATTTGACCCAACCTGACCCAACCTAACCCAACCCATTTGACCCAACCCGACTCATTTGACTTGACCCAACCTGATCCGATCCTAAATTATGGGATATTTGACCCGACCCGACCCGACTCATTTGACCCGACATTTTGGATCAATTTAGCGGGGACAACTGACCCGCCCTAACCCATGATTCAATGAACACCCCTAATTTTATTTAAATAAATTATAAATAATTTACTATTTTTAGTGATTTAGGTTGACCCGACCCGATCCGATCCGACCCTAAATTATGAGACTTTTGACCCGATCTGATCCGACCCATTTGACCCAAAATTTTGGGTCTATTGGGGTGAAACAGCTACCCCGCCCTGCCCTGACCCGTGAACACCCATAGTCCCTAGTAACTCAAGGTTGAAACTCAAATCGACTAACTCGAAGCAAGGGAAGAAGAACAAAGGAAGAAAATGTTGAATGATAACTTATTGGGTTAGTTACATAATGACCCATTGGATAATGACTTATTGGATAATATATTTTAACCCATTGGATCATATGAGTTATTAAATGGGTTATCCATGGGTTACCCATTTAATGACTCAACCCATTATGATCCAACCCATTAAGACCTATTAATAAATGGGTTACTTGGATAATGACCCATTGGATAATGGGTTAATTGAGTTTGGATAATGGGTTTATCTAATTAACCCATTTGACGGGCCTACTCACTCCCCCATCGAAGAAAATGACGTACCCTGACTCGGTAACAAAGACAAGAAAGGAGACCCGAGTTTAAAAATGCGTTAGGAAGAAAGTGAACTCATCGGGATGTGACGTCATGCAGCGGTGGGGAAATAAGTCCAGGGGAGTTCGTCAGGTGTCGTGGGGGCGGTTGATGGCAGATATCCGTGATCCGATCGAAGAAAATGAAGATAAAGAGTGGCTACGACATGTGGAAGTTGACGCTGCAAACGAAGAAAGAAATCCAGCTATCGAATAGATTATTGAGGATAAGAAAGACAACATTAAAGAAAGAATCGAAGAAGACAATGAACCCAAAGACTATTTATTTTGTTGAAAGCGATCGAAGAAGACCTCTGCTGGGCTTTTTTAGTATTTCCCCCTTTTTTGGACAGGGGTAAAATGATATTTTCAACAAAATAAGGCCATCAAACGGTTGATTAAAAAGTCAGTGGAGTTAAAGGTTATTTTGGCACATTATGAGATTGTAGAGTTATATTGGCACTATCAGGTTAAAGTCAAGGTTATTTTAGCACTTAACTCTATAAATAAATATATACATATATATGGTAAAAATATCATGTGAGATATTGTTAAATTCCTCTTAACATATGTTTTAATCATCCAATTTTTATGCAAAATTGTTATATGTAGTTAGATATATTAACGGTCAAACATGATCATTGAAGACCATGAAAAAGTAAATGGGCCAAAACTGGTGGGACGGAGGAGTAGAAAATAGGAACATTTAGTTGGGATGGAGGGAGTAC
>JAUOBV010413327.1:0-10460 GCA_032360425.1 Rubia occidens | reverse complement strand
CGTGGCAAAATTAGGAGAATGAAAATAACACTATCAATACTTAAACTCTAGTTGACATAAGCTTCTATATGTAGTAGTAGGATTTGGTCCTTAAAAGAGGCCCAAAAAGGGAAACCTAAACCCTAGCAGCTATCTGGCTTAGGTTGTGCTATAGCACACTGCCCATTTGGCTTGGCTTTTCACGTCTCGTGTAATTCATCACGGGCCACCAGATGGACATTGGTCTCTGGCCTCTCTAAGCAGACAACCATGGATTTCTTTTTAGGCCACCACCTGGCGGCACTTTCTGAAGGATTGAACGGCACAGGCCGTGTATATCCTCATGGGCCGCCAGGTGGAAGCTCAATTTCACTTTCCAAACGAAATGAGACACGTAAAACATTGCAGGGCGCAAGCTGGGAGTTGATTTCCCAGCAACTGATGGAGTGGGTGTGCAAATATTTGAGGCCGTTCTTCACATCTTCCACTTTGTTTTGTATGGGCTAGGAAATATGACACTACCCATTCCTATACTTAGCCACACGAGGCTTTCTTACAAAGCACGAGCCATGCTATTCTATGTGACTAGTGCCAAAGATTCTTGGTATCACCATATTTGGATAGCATGACCCATGTAGTATTGCACGACCTTCCCAGTTTTTCCTCTGTTGACCTTTGACTCCTTTCTCCTCTTTCGATTGGTTCCACCTACTGCCACGTTTTGACTCATAGCCTTCTGTGGAGGAAATTTTTTATGTGGGAAAATGGTGTATGTGGGGGTGAGGGTCCAATAAAAATAGGACATGTGGCAAATGAGTGAATTTAAAAAAATAAAAAATACAAAAAACTAACATTTGATCCCACTAACTTGCCACATGTTTTATTTTCATTGGGCCCTCACCCCCACATACACAATTTCCCCACATAAAAAAACTTCTGCATCCTGTGTACCACCATTCTTGTGAATGATTTTCTACTATCTATTACCACCCTCGGGATGGGCTTCTACAATTTATGTCAAAGTGCTTACGATAAAATAAGCTCACAAAAAAAATCTAGATGCTTGTATTGACATAACATCCTTTAGGCCTAATTAGTGTACAAAACTAAGGATTTACTTAAGAAAACCAACAACGACTATCTAAACCCCTTATAATGTAAATCTGACTAAACCTAGCTGTCAACCAACCAAAACATACTAATAAATGCGTCAAATGCATTGGTCAACAAAAATTTTTTGGTGCAGATAAATCCCCCCCACCCCCCACGCTTAGACCTTTGCTCATTCTCGAGTAAATAAATACGAGCAAAGATGTAAGAGGAAAGTAGCATACAAATATAAGTTAACTAATACATTCTACCTTATTCCTAAGCTACCCTAGTGCATCCAAAGATGTGAGACTTTCAGAAAACCACACTCCCAAAAGAAACTAAAGTAACCTATCCAACCGATCATACTAAAAAAATTCAAGTTATACATGATAAGTGGGAAACTAACTTACTCCGCCGAAGAAACCACCACAGAAAATCCAAGATATGCGTAACATAGTTTCTGATTTCTCTTATTATGTCTAGGAGCTCTTTCAGATTTTCATCCTAGGTTCACACAAATTGAACTCACTTCTCACCTTTTCAACACCATGGCCTCCCACTTTTGTATAGGTATTTCAACCTATCTGGGTCTTTCCCATTGTTTCCTAAGTCACCCTTTTAGGTTTTCGACTTTGTCGGGTATATTTTTCTTTCTTTTTACAATTATTCAATCTTTTTTTTTGTGTAGGACAAAATGCCCCAAACATGGGCTTCATACTATCTGATGAGAAAAAAAAGAACTAACACCACTAAAAGTTTTACAACATCCCAATGAACTACAAATTGTTCCATCACACTAGAAAAAAACTAAGCAACAAAAGTTTTGAAAACCAAATGATGGAAAAGAAAAGGAAAAATAGTCATCAAAACATGCAAAAAAATAACAAGAGATAATTAACAAGAACAAAGGAGATACCACTATGTGAAGGTGTTCCCAATGCATGTGTCCAAGGTAGGAAAAGGTTAGAAACAACCAAGAGTCTTCAATTTCGTCCGCTACGTATGGCTTTGTGCCCCTTTCCATGCGGTTCCTTATTTAGGGGCTCATCTCCAGTGCCTACTGTCCTCAGCCTATCAATTATTTCCCTCATACTTTCGTTAAGTATGACTATGTCCATGATCAAGTACTATAGCTGATCATCCACCAGGTCAAACTTGTACGCAGTTTCACCCTGATAATAGTCAAGTTGTGCACTAAGTTGGGTCACATCCTACCTGATATTAAAGATGGATTCTCCCAAAGACTACATCCACTCCAGCTTACGTTTCAATTGCTGGTACCACATATCAAAGGATGAAGCAGATTGGTATCCCTATGAACCATGCTCGCGGAATGGGCTGAACTGCTGGTGCTGCCAAGGGTGAGCCTCATTCAAGGATGGGATAGAGATGCCATGCAGGTGTGGCTTTGTAGCAGAAGAGGGATTACAAATACTATGTATGCTTGATTCCCAAAATCATCAAAGTAAGGATAGTAACGGCGTCTGTGGGAATCTCTAGCAATGTTCTCGATAGACTTGTAAGGATCTTCTTTAATTATAACTGGTCCCTGGTAAGGTGCTGGTGCTCTAAAAAATGGCTCAATAGGGGATGGTGGCACAACCTGCTGTACAAATCGTGGTGGATGCACAATCATCATCGGTGGATGAAACTCCTTGTGATCGATAGGGGGTGATTGTTCGAGCTACTCCTAAATCTTATGTTTATCCATCGGAATATTCTTATCTTTATCTCCCAAATTGTTCTCCTGCTCTGGCTGGGGTCTTCACTACCACATACTTACCCTGATCTGGTTGAATGATTAGGTTCTGAATTCTGAATATCTTGCAGGCATTGTTCTCACGGAGTGGGGGAGTCTCATGAAGTTGGAGCTTTTATAGCGCCATAAAATAACCATAGCCTTCAAATTTATTATACGATCCTCTTCAATTGCTACATAAGTAAGGGTGTATGGGGAGGTCGGGTTCTCCCGCATACCATCACTCATCGTAAGGCTAAACTGGTAACCAGGAGGGATATCATGGCCCCAATTGCTATCTGTCCTTTCTTCCTTTTGGAAAAGTTATAGCACTGGGTGAGGAAGTTATGTACAAGATCGGAGTAAGCTCGCCCAGTGAAAATTAACCACCAGATCCTGTAGTCCCAATCAGTAACAGTGGTGGCCTCTCAATGGCACATCACCATTGTGCTCGACTGCCTAGCCACAAACTAAGTGTCGGGTGCACTATGTCCCTCTTCTTGCTCACTTTCTACCATGGCTATCGGGTGATGACTGGCTAAAATGTGTTGATATCAAAATCTAAGCTATCTTCATTATAACCATCCACCTCATTATACTACTTCCACCAAAAATATGTAGCTATTTCCTTGTACGTCATGGACCGTGCCACATCCCCTTCATGCAATTTGGCTATATTTCTCTCAAACCTGTTGACCCCTGGCTTGATAGTCGCTAAGAACTCTTTTGTGTACCTAGTGTATGTAGGGGCCAACTTTGTCATGAAGTCATTCTGTCCTATTCTCCTCAGGAGCACACTAACTGGATTTTAGAGTTTGAGGTCCTTGAGGGTCCTCTCATCTACAAAATTCATCTATAGGATGAGGCACCCAAAAATATGGTCCCATCGCTTTTGATGTTCATTGAGGAGCATACGAAGCCCCAAAAATGACTCGCAGGGACCAGGTCTTTGTCTCTGTGGCATGACGATCGGTAGAAATAGTAAACACACAAAAAAAAAGTAACTCAAGCCCCCAAATATCAACAACTACCATAAATGCACAATTCTCCCACAAAAATATATAATAATGACTAAGCCCCTTTCAAGAAGTCCTAAACAGGCAAATATCCAAAAACTCCAAATTTTAAAAAAATTCAAGGGAATTCGGTTGAGTATCTATTGTGATAATTAAGAAAATAACTTGTGGATTGAACATTTTGGAGTGTGCAGCCACTTCCTAGAGGGGATTCCTGCAAAATCCAACACCTGGAACAGTGAAAATCTTAACCTTCGGGAGAAATGTTGACGAAAGAGGACGATCTGAATCCTTCAAAAATACGGATAGATTCTTGATATTTTTTATTCATTTTTTCATGAGCTTTGTGGAAACTGAAGATATAAAGATTTTGGGGCAAGTTTTGAGTGATTTGGCCAAGAATTGAGGAAGTTATGAGTGAAATTTGGATTGAAGAAGAATTAGGTTTGTGTTTTGGGCTTGCTGGGTTTTGGGGATGAAGAAGAAGAGGTAAATGGTTAATAACAAGTAAATTTACAAGAGGTATCGTGAAGTTTTGTTGGTGGGATTAGGAGGCATAGGTGTCATTTAAATGGCACGACCCGTGCCAAATGAAAGCCTCATGCCTTCCTGCTTTTGGGATGTGCTTTGCAAAATAGCCTGATTTCGGCTTACCTTAGCACGAGCATGGCACGGTCTGTGCCAAGCCTTTCCATTGCAAATTTCGTCGCATAAAAATTCCTACACCAAAAAACACAAAATCTGAGTGGTACTGTTCTAGCCAAAATCTAATGACTATCAATCCCTAAAAATACCACAAAAATATCAAAAACATTCCCAAAGATTCACAGGAAATTTTTATAACCTACAAACACAATAAAATTACCATTTCTTTGTTGTGGTCCTCGTGACTTATTATTTCTTGCATTTTCAAAAACTAAGAAAAATGGGTTGATGGGTCACCAGAATCACCGTTCTTGACACCACCCAGGGTCACATCTTTCTAAACGGGTCTCCACATTACGTTAGGCTTACCCTAACCTTTGGGAGATATATACCAAATACATTTATTCTTCACTATGGTAGATACATTTTCATTGATTTTGGAAGTAGGAAGGGGTTTAGGGAGTTTTAGTTCCTTAACCCGCTTCCTTCTCCACCGTACATTAGTGTTAGCTTTTGAAACAAAGCATCTTTAATCCACTTGGAAAAACATACTCATCAATACATGCATCATCACAAGTTTCATTCAATCAAGATAGAACATGTTTTGTCCCTGTGTTGGGTAATACCTAATCATAATCGATGTCATCTACCGTTATTGATGTTGATCCCTTAGCTAGATTCTATAGTTTCAGAGGTGGGCGAGGAATTTTTAAGTCCTCACCACTCTCTATTTATCACTGCATGCAAGGGACCATATAAAAACAATCCAAAACAGAGAGGCCATAACTTAATTCATGCACAAAATAAGTATCATCGACATGGTCGCCGCAATTAAATCTCAAGAAATGATTCATCTTATCACTTCCATCAATTTAATCATGGAAATCATCAAGGCATTCATTATCATGGCTCAAAAAGAGGCATCATGTGTATCATGTTCATCACGTAAAGATATGCCATTGCACATAAAAGAGGAAATAGCTGAACTATGCTTAGATTTATAAATCTCAAATTCAATCTTATCAGCATCATCCAATAGGGTTAGTGTTACCAAATGAAAATTTATTTTAGTACCGAGTATTTTTAGAAATGGTCTCCCTAATAAAATTAGGGATGCACCACCATCGTGCATTACATCAAGGATATAAATTGCCTACTCTAAACATGACATCCTTAACTATACCTCTAGGGGTAGCTTGGGAGTGATCAGCTAGGTGGAAAATGAACCCACCTCCTATCCGAGTAATTAACTAGGGATCAATGAAACCCAGGAGAAGGATTATATCAAAGATAAAAATTTGTAATGTTGATCTCGTTCCTACTACTATGCTACTTGTTGGTAGATAGGAGCAATATTGGGGTCATCCACAAAGATGCTAGGAATCTATAAGCTAACTACACATAGCCACAATTGGGTCGTCAATGTGCAAGGAATAACTAGTATTGCTAAAACAATTTTTTCCGCCAGATGAGAGGTGGGGGTGGGGGGTTTATCTAACTACAAGCATGCAAGATCACAAGAAAATAAACTATATAAACTAGGACTTGGGGAGTATTTGTGAAACTTGATTGGTGTTATGTTTCTAGTGCTTATGACACATAGTGTGGTCGATAGTCAACACTTCTTTATGACACGTATTGTGGTCGATAGTCAACATTTCTTTATTCATTTCACTTACGATGTGCATGTCATCTTTCATTGGCAACACCTCCTTAATTATGGGAGCGCAACAATAGTCCTGATTGCTATGCAGATATGAATCTCCCCCATATGATTACGTCCCGGGCACTCTACAACAATTGCTTCTCCCCAGGTCTACTGAGGGAGAGGGGATGAAAAACCTCATCGATGGCTCTAGGCTTGCGACTCAAGATAATTCCATTTTGCTACTAACACTCTATCTATATGTAACCCTTCTGGCCATTTTTTGATATGATTAGTGTATTGTCGATCGTAATGTTTACTTTGCGATCCACATGCACACTGTATACGATGTGGGACTATTGTTACCCCAAGCACATCTAGGTTTCCTTCCCCGTGGAATATTATAAGTGTGCCAATATGAAAGTAGAGTATGTTGTTTGCCAATCTTAGTGTGACAATCATGCAATTAATGAGAACATAAAGAAGAATCCAACATAATAATCACATACACATAGAAATAGGCAGATCTATAGAATCACCCAAACCAAACACCAAATCATGAATAAAAATACAAACCCCAAATTAATTAACTATTCCCTAAGTATTAAACCCAAATAATTCATTGGATTCTATGTCCTTGGGCAAAATAAAAAGAAAAGAAATGATTTTAGTCAGAATGAAGAGCTCCTTTCTCCTCTACCCTACTCTTAAGAGTCTAAAATGAGTATAAACTTTAACCCTAGTAGACATAGGTCGTTTATATAGCAGAAGAGAATTGAGCCTTCAAAAAGTCCCCAAATAGGCCAAAAAACCCTAGCAACTGTAAATGACACGGTTTTGCTGGCCGATGGCTGGCATGACCTGTGTCACAAGACCTGACTGTGTTGGCTTATGCTAACACTGGCTGGATACCCTGACACATCAATGTAGCCTCGTGGTGGAACGGGAGCTAGGACTGGCATGGTCGTGTAACCTCATGCAAACACAACCTGCGTCACATGTTACGGGCCATCAGTTGGTCCTCCGCTTTATTGTTCCAAATCAAGTACCTTGTGTTATTTACCGTTGGACATCGGCGAGAAGCACTTCTTGATCAATTTAACGGCACGGTCTGTGTTGCTCTTCCCACCCGTGGTCTGGACTTCACATTTTCATAGTTGAAATTACACCACCCATGCAAACGTGCACGGTCCATGTCCATGCTTAGAAGGCATGAACAGCTGGTGCAAAATAGTCCATGCTATGAGGTTGTGGCCAGTCCTTGCTTGCAGACATGGTCTATGCCAGGTACATATGGCATGACCGTGCTGGGTCGAATGACTAATGCCGACTAGTGTTTTCCGGTCGGTTGGGTCATGCTGATTGATGTCATCATTAATTTTTAACATTGTTGAACTTTAACTCTACCCTTTTATAGCTAAATCCCATCAACTACCACACTCTTGGTTTGGGTTCTTCCGTCAACTACTATCGTCGCGAATGACCTTCAAATATCTTCTACCATTCTTGCAAATGGCCTTCAAATATCTTCTACCCCTTGAGGATAGACTTTATACAATAATGAAAAAGTCCTTACAAACAATCTACGAGTAAGCTCACAAAAGAAGATCAAAGTGATCGTAAGGACAAAGTGTCTATTACATTTAATTAAGTTTACAAAACTCAGAATTTAAATAAGAAAAACAACGGTTATCTAAACCATTTGTAATATAAATCTAACTAAAACTATACCAATCAATCAAAGAAAACATAAAAACAAATGCACCAAATGCATTGGTTAAATAATAAGGTGCACATCAATAATAACCCTAGTGTCTCTAAGCTCACCTATATCAAGGTTCTAAAAAGGAAAAAAAAGGGATTACATTGATAGAGGCACCCAAATAAATCTTATAATTCTTCACCAATTCACCTCCCAAGGAAATAGGAATCAAAAACATTCTTGGATCATCACACTTCTTAAGAAGTTCTTATGAGTTAAAGTGACTACTTCTCTTTCTAGTGCATGCATTTTTCAATAACTTAGCATAAGAGGGAAAATTTTCAATCACATCAAAAATGGAAATGCTAACTTCATACTTCTCGAAGCTTTTGCTAATGTACACCTCATTGGTTTCCACCTTTATCCTTCCCCTTACTGAACTAGGAAATGGTGGTGCAGGGTTCAGCCTGACCTCGGTAGAGGAGAGCTCTTTTGAGGGATCCTCTTTTACAACCTTCTCATGTTCTTTAAGGTTAAGTCTTGTTGCCTTCCACAATGATATCATCTTCTCGCAATATTTCCTTCTCGGCGTCATGCAAGTCCTTTTTGCTCCTTAACTTCAAAGCAATCATGTTTCTTGGATTTACTTTGGGTTGGGAGAAAAGCTTGTCGGATTGTTAATCTTTAAGTTGGCTCACAAAAGTGGCGAGTTGGCCGACTTAGACTAGGAGATTCTTGATACTTGAAAAAGATCTATTGCCAAGTTCCTTAATCTCTCATTTTCTGCTCCACGGACATCTTTGTTCTTCCCCCATTGAGTAATTACATCGAGAATCTCCTTCCTGTTGGACTTGTAAAATGGGGCATTAGTGTTGAAAGTCCTTTCTTCTCTGAAGTATGGTTGAGGTTCTCACCTTCGATTGTACCATTAACCTTGGTTTTCCTCGCTCCACTGAAAGTTGTGTTGATCACGGTATTGAGGGATGAAGGAATTTACCTAGGGATATTTTCTATCTCCTCTTTGGTTCCCTCATAACCCCTGTTGTTGTCCCCTAGAAAATTGCCTATTTTCACCATTTAAGTCCAATGCTTTCACTTTGTCAAAATCGTCAACCACTTGCGGATATGTATCGATCGGATGATCAAGACTACATATTTCGTACACTTTAACTTTTTGAGCTCTACATTTCATGAACTTTTTTATCATGGGAGAAAGTATTGGACCTGTTCCTATAGTTTGGTAGAAAAAGTGTGCTCATCTAATGTCTTCACATAGGATCTAGCACCAAATTGACTTGTACCGTTGGCCATTTCTTCGAAAAATGCCATTGCATCATTTGGACTCTTGTTAGCTATGGGGCCATTGCACACCACTTTGACCATTCTTATATTCTCATCATAAAATCCTTCGAAGAAGTAATACACCAAATCACGCACCTTGAATTGATGGTATGTGCAACCCACCAATAATCTCTTAAGCCTCTCCCAACACTCAAAAAGGGACTCGTTCACCACATGAGAAATGTTGGAAGTTTTTTCTTTAAACCCGTGGACTTAGAAACCAAAAGTACTTTTCAAGGAATGTTTGCTTCAAATAAATCCAAAAAGTGATGCACCTAGGCTGAAGATAATATACCCAATCCTTGGTTGTGTCATAAAAAGAGAAAGGAAAATTATCCAAAGTTCTAATCCTGTTCATATTGGTGTACACTAGGTGAAACTTAGACAAGTGCTTATTTAGGTCTTCACCAGCCATCCCATTGAAGGTATGTAGGAATTGGATCATGCCCCTCTTCAACTCATAAGTCAAATTCGGTGGTATAGGTGAGAAGATAATAAATATGGGTTGATTCTCTAGTGGAACCCCTACTATAGCCCTCCTTTTTCTTCTTCTCTGACCACCTCCATTTTCTGGTAGGTAGTATAGATTTCCTTAGTTCATGATATGGGTTTGTACCATAAACTAGAAATTAGACAATAACCAACCAAAGGGAAATACTAGCAAAAGGATTAGAAGTAACTAGAATAACCATCAGAAAGGCTCAACACCAACAACTAGCTAAAGCAAATAAAAAAATAAAAACAATGAAACTAACTACTCTACTAACAAGGTATGGAAGTTAACAATTAAATTTTTAAATGAGCATCCCCAACAACATCACCAAAATTTAACCCACACTTCGCGGGGTCGCTAATAAACCATTATTTTTCATGGAAGCACTAAGGAGATCAAAGATAAACATTTATAAGTTGCTCCCGGTCATACTCATAAACTACCAAAAGGTAGATGGTGGAAAGTTCGGTGTCGTCCACATAAATCCTAGGACTAAATGTTAACCATGCAAAGTCACAATCAGGTTGTCAATCCGACCACGTGTCAAGAATAGCCAATGTCACAAAACATGGTTTTGTGGTTGGGGGCATCTAACAACTAATATTATACATGGACAAGATTGAAAACTATATAAAAAACTAGCACTTGGAGATATTTGTGTTACATGACCAGTAGTATATTTTGATCCTAGATGCTATCAGGTACAAGATGTTAAAATCTATTCTAATACTTATGTCACATAGTGTTATCGGTAGTCAATACGTCGACCTATATGTCACATGAGGGTGCTCTCATTTTCTTCTACTAAT
>JAUOBV010413217.1:0-10460 GCA_032360425.1 Rubia occidens | reverse complement strand
AATAAATGAGCTTATACTTTTACTATATTATCCCTCAAAAGTTGATTAAATCTACTAGTCAACTCTTCAATTACCAATATACCCTTCATTTATTTCCCATCAACACTTCCACATCAGCTTGCATTAAAAACCTATTCAAAAGCAAGTGTGCCATTTTCTCTGGGACGGAGGGAGTATCTTTTATTCGGGATAATTAAAACTTGTAAAAAATGATATTCTGGAAATATATGTCATAACGAATCTAACAAAGTATCACTCAATAATATTTATACTTATACATCTATTCAATTTTGGGGCCAAAGTTAAGAAGTTTTGACTAAATGAATAGTTAAATTGCAGTTTGAATTGGGACAGAGGGAGTAGTAAGAACTAAATATTTCGTTTTGGCTACTTGTCAGAATATGACTTGAAAATGTTTGTCGATTATTAGCAACCTTGATTTTATTAGAACTAGTGTCTATCGATTATTAGAACTTTGATTTGAACTAATTTCTATGATAAAAGTTTTAATATTGAAACATAACTCCTCCAATGTAATTTATTTCTTAATGATCCTCTTCTTTGGCTCAGATTTTGTCGAAAAACTATCATTTTGGAGGTGTTTTCCAGTATCCATTCAGCAAACTCAAATCCATGGAGCTGAGAACCGGATTCAGCAAACATAATCTCCACGGATTAGCAACTTTGTTCAGAAATTCCCCCAATGTCCACACGCTAGTGATCAAAATCGACAATGTCTGCAAAGCTGAAAGGAGAGTAAGTACTTTTCATGATCCTCATCTCCATCTGAAATAACATAGTATGTATAATAGTATCAGCAAATGAATTTGGTGACCCCTTAATTATCACGATTGTCCCCCTTTGGCCCTATAATTCTTTTTCCAACACTATCAGTGGCAAAAACAGAACCATATTTGAGGGGCTGAATTATACCATAAAAATAAAACGTCGTCTTCTTACCCAAAATTCTGAGAAGATCAGGGACGAAGCAAAAAAGTTAGGGGGGCGGAACTTTCAAGGGGAGCAAAAACTCTCGTAATTTTCGGAACTGAGTTGGGGCGGCCGCACCGGCTCGACCCCCCTTAATTCCGCCACTGAACACTATTGACCCCTCAACTTGTATAATTGTTGAATCATGACCCTTTTTTGAACACTTTTAGCCTCTTAACTATTATAAAAAACCAACTCATTCGCTCATTGAGGACCAAAAGTGTTTAAAAAAATAAAGGGTCGAAGGTGGACGATCGTAATAGTTGGGGGCAATGCACCGAAGTCATTTGCACTAATGTTATTATTGCATTTAAATTCATACAGATGCACGTGAATGCTTATACCATTTGTGTACTAGAAATGGAATAGGGATCTCTGGCAATCATCTAGCTCGGGCGAAGAAAGGTTTTGGGAATCACAAAGCCGAGACATGAACTCATTCCTGCATCATTTGAAACTGGTGAAGATTCAAGGATTCTCAGAATGCGAGAGTGACGTAAGCCTGGTGAAGTTTCTCCTCAAGCACAGCAAAGTTTTGCAGCAGATGTTTCTGTCGACTCGACTCTCCTATCCAAGAAAATCGCTCGAGCGCAACAAAATCAAGTCGCGGATAAGGGGATTCTGTCGCGCCTCATCTAATGCTAAGATCCTTTTCCTGTGATCACATTGTTTGAATGGCTCAGGATTTTCATGCTTTTGATTTAATCTTACTCTCTGCTAACCTAAATTTGTGTTGGTATAGAAATAGTAGCAGTGAATGAAAAGAATATATGGTCACTGGTTTTAGTGAAAATATTTTTTCCCAAAATGGACGGTACAGGGGAGAAATTTTTGAAAATGAAATTTAGAAAAAAAGAAGAAAAAAGTTTTTGTCTTTAAAGCCGGTTCAGACGTGATGAATCACTGGATTTGAAATGAAATTCACCCAACTCGTAGTGCATGTTGAACAGAGGCGTTCGTTCCGCAAGGTACAACCTCCCTTACTCGTGCATTCAAGTAATAAAGGAGGAACTCGAAATATTATGCTCAACGTTTAAATATTTTAGAAAGCAGTATAGAGTTGATGAGAAGTTTATGAGTAAAAAATCAAGATTAAATACTTCTATTTCATATTTTTATATGTATTCAAATGATTTTACATTACATGTATAGTAACAAAAAGTAAAAAAACAAAAGGAACCAATAGAAAATCAACACCATCAGATATCACACAGCTCCACCATTTACCCGAATAACCTGTCCATTCACCCATCCTCCGGCGTCGGTAGCGAGGAACGCCACCACCGGAGAAATATCCTCCGGCAACCCCAGCCTCCCCAGCGGTACCTCATCCACCAGCGCTTTCAGCATCTCCTCCGTCTTCCCGGTGTAGAAGTACTCCGTGGCGGTGGCTCCGGGTGCCCCGCAGTTGGCGGTGATCCCCGTCCCCTTCAGCTCCTTGGACAGAATCTTCACCATGGTCTCCACCGCCGCCTTGAAGGCTGCGTAAGCGCCGTAGTTGGGCCTCAGCGCCGCCACGATGGACGTCGTGAGGCAGATGATCCTCCCGCCGCCCCCGCGCTTGATCCTGTTCGCAGCCTCCCGGCAGCACAGGAAGGTACCCCGGGCGTTGACGGCGAAGATCCGGTCGAAGTCCTCCACGGCGGTGGCGGCGACGGTGGGGTTCTTCGGGTCGAATATGGCGGCGGAGTTGACGAAGATGTTCACCGGGGAATGGAACACTGACTCCGCAGCGTCGAACATGGACTTCACCTGGGCGGGATCGGAGACGTCCGCCTTGTAGGCGACGGCGCGTGGGGGGAAGTCCTCGCCGGAGTTGATCTCGGCGGCGATCATTTCAGCTTTCTTGAAGTTGGTGGAGTAGATGATGAGGACTCTAGCTCCGAGGGAGGATAAATGGAGGGCGATGGCCCGTCCGATGCCGCTGGAGCCGCCGGTGATAATGGCGACTCTGTCCCGGAGAGGGAGGGCATTGCCAGACGATGCGGCGGCGGCCGACATTGTTGGTGTTGGATTTGGAATGAAGAAAATATTTCAGAAAGGGATAAGGAATTTGAATCGAAATTTGTGACGAATGAATCGAAATTTGTGACGAATGAATTGGCAGGGATTTTTATGCTTTGTTTTTTGTGACACTCTTTTGTGTTTTGTTGTTTCAATCAAAGATGTAGCTATTTATATTGAACGGGGGGAGCGAGTGGAAGGCGCAGTATTTGAGTTTGTCACGACTTCCGTCACTAAAACCCATTTCATAGTCATATTAATATGATGATGATACTGGTTTTGCCCCTAGTTTAAGTTTGAAGTGGTTTTGATTTTGTTTATGTTTGAAGTGGTTTTGGACTTTACAGAATCTTATCTGGTATTTTAGTTTCTTTAAACCACTTGAATTTGTTTAAGTGGGTAGGATACGAATCATGTCAAGTACTAATTCAGATTCAGATTCAAATTCCTTTACCCTAAAGTTTGTATTGTTGTAGTTTGGAAGGCTCACTCTGCCTCAATCCTTAAGAAGAATTTTGCATGTTATGATTTGAGAGGCTCACTTACAGATATTGTCTGGGAGACTCATCTAACTTTGTGCAAGCCATGCAGACGTCTAAGAGGCTCACTCTCAAAATTTGCGCTGTTATAGTTTAGGAGGTTCACTCCACTATGTGTAAGACACAGTTTGCATTGTTATTGTTCAGGAGGCTTAAGAAGTTGTGAGACACAATCACTATGATTATTATGATTTGGAAGGTTCACCCTACTCTCCTGACATCTCACCTCGATTATTACTCTTTCCGTTCTACCAGTTTTTGCTTATTTACTATTTCACGATATTTAATGATCATGTTTGATCATTAATATCTCTAACTATATATAACAATTTCACATAAAAAATGATATTCTGAAAATAGATATTAAGATAAATTTAACAATAGCAAAATAATATTTTGAAAATAAATGTTAAGATGAATTTAACAATATACATTTTCAATATATTTAAAAGAGTCCGTCTCTTGAAAGGCGGTCTTTCCATAAGTCATGGAAAGACCAAGGTTTAAAGTGTAAATTAGAAGAAATGCGAGTTATAAACTTTATAACTATTACATGTTGCATATTAAATTTTTAATATTGCAACTAACACATTTTACCTTTTATTATTCTAATTAAACTCCGTTTTCCCATAAGTTTATGGAAAAACGATTTTTTGTTAGCCTACTTAAAACTAGTGGGCCGAAGGGAGTGTGATTTAATACTTCATATTTGCATGAGACGCGGTTAGTTGCTATGATGAGCACCTTAGACAAGAAAGAAAACGATAGTTTCCTTGAGTTTATAAATAGGTTTCTTAATAAATTATTGTTCAATCTTTATTTCTGGAAAGTTCAATAAAGTTCTGGAAGAAGTTGCTACACTCCCGCACTAAAAAAGGGTCCACCTCCTACAATCCAGACAGTCATACAAACAGCTGATCATTAATCTATTATCTTCCATGAAGATAAACATGAACACAGTAAAAAACTGGCCTTCCAGTTGAGATTTGACATTTCAAAAGGTAAACATACCACTAGTTGCTTACTCAAACCAGACAAATTATTCTCTGAGACATACTTATTCTGAACATTACATAGCATTTGGTTCTATACACACACACAAACTATTTAGATGCATCTTGTTTACTCTTTTTTAGGCAACAGATGTTCTGAATTCGGGATGGTAAGGTTGAACATTACAGCTCTTAAAACCTTCTATTACTGATATTAGACAAACCCTAAAACTCGGGAACATCTTGGATATCCATCCCCTAAGCAACTTCGCCTTCGCCTTCACCTTCACCTTCATCTTCAAGGGTGTTTACCCGTTCACATTCATCGATCCATTCACTGTAGATGTCAATAGCTTCAGTTAAAGCGGTTATCGTCGTGCTGAAGCTCTCTTGGCAAATCCTGCATACAGCTTCCCCAATTGAGTTCTTCATGTCACTGCAAAGCACGGAAATGTATATCAGCACACCAGCCAGCTAGTACTATGTTATGCCAAGGGATGATAAGCTACTACTTCATTCATGGATACAACAATTAGGTAGAATATGGAGAAAATCACACTCGACACCAACCACATAATGCCGTGTGCTGTGAGTAAGCCCCCTGTGTTTTTCTTAAGCGGACTACATTCAACTGAACATATCAATATCATATATATACAGTTTTTTAAACTACATGCACCAAGCGAAGAGAAGAAATCAATCATCTTGAAAGATCAATACTAGCATTTTCCTATGTCTTGATTTGTTCTCACTTTCCATAACAGCTACTGATTGCTCTCACTTTCCGCAACATAAACAATAATGATTATCAGGGAAATACAAGGAACAAATGGGAAAAGCGCGAAAAGAATAAACCAAGTCCTTACATGCGACATTCGACACTGGTGCCATGGTTGCAAAATGGACAGCTGAAAACTGTATCAAGTTTGTCCATCCTCTTCCTGGGTGCAGGCTTTGCCCTTGACTTTCTCTTACCCATTCTCTAGATTGTCTGTTGTTCTTTAATGCTGTAAAATATCAGCTTATCAGCATCAATTCCAATACACACAACAAAATCAAAGGACATATCAAATCCATGAAGCAGATATTCCATTTAATTAAATAAGGATGTGTTTAAGAGTGCATTATACTTGAAAGCAGCAGAAAGCATACACTCAATCATATATGAAGCTCAATCGATTCCATAAGGAGACATTACTACTAAAATATGCAGTTATTTTAGTATCCTAACACGGTAACTGCATATTTTAGTATCCTAATACGGTAACACCAAAACAAAAGCCAACTTTCTTTGAAGACCATCAAAACTGCATATCATCTGCCAAATTGAGAGGTAAAAGCTCAATATACATTAAGCATCAAATTGTCCACCAAAGCAAATATTTAGAAACAGGGGGGTTGAAGTACAATGAGCTACAACGTCCATCTAAAACAGACTATTAAATCAAGAAAGCATTCGACAGAAACATATAGCAAGACATAAACAACTCCTTCACATAATCGGCCACACAATGCAGAAGGTAAAGAACCAGAGGAAGCAACACAAGAATGTAGGTATCAAAAATTCAGTGCAGCAAACTATGTTATCTCAGGATCATAAAAAAATGATTTTTCTTTATACACAACACATCCTTCCTGACTGAAATCTAAAATCTCACTATCATCTGCCCAATCAGAAACAAATATCATCTCCTATAACATAACTAGGGAGAGTAATTCCACCACTCTTCAGTCTACACCTCATAGAACACATTCTTATTACAGTTACTGAACCAAATTTCTAAGCCGTAATGAAAATCCAATCAATTCATACCACACAAGAAGTAGAAAAAATCCAACCAGCACTCAATCGTTTACTTGCATGCAATACACTGCAAATCTTGCATAGAAGCGAAAGGATGGACACAAAACATTGTCTACACACACAGAAAAACCCAATTGGACCAAAAAGAAAAACCTTAACAAGAGCACATCCTTATTTGCAGTCACTTAACCAAATCACAACAACATGATAAGAAGAAAAAAAAACTATGTTTTCATCTCCAAGAAATAGTTCCTTGATTCCATAGATTTCAACTTCAATAATCGACCCCCAAGCCAAATCTATAAAATATTTAATTTTCAGCCAAAAAAAACAAATTCAACCAGCGAGCTATTATATTAATACAACTCACTGCAAATCCCTCAAGAAAACAAAGAGATAAACACAAACTATTCAACACACGGAAAAACCCTAATTGGCCCAAAACACAAAACCCTAATCACGAACAGGGCATCCAAATCAAGATACAAGAAGAAATTGAACAGAAGAACAGATGAATCAAGAAATCAACAGTAACGATGAACAAAGAAAATTGCAAACCTGATCAATCAGACGATAATCAAGAAATCAATTACCAGCGAATTTCAGAGGAATGAGAGGGAGCGCGAGGGAGAGGATATATAGGTACCTTTAGCGAGAGCGAACGGCCTAGATTGATTCTGGAGTAGTCCGGAACTAAACGGGAGAAGATGAAGACAAGGGTTCGACTACTCCTTTTATACGATTTGAAAAAATAACTTGTTTCCATAAATACGTACGCATAATAAAATGAATTTTTAAGTCATGGAAAGACCAATGTTTAAAGTGTAAATTTAAAGAAATTAAGATAAATTTTTGGGTTGCATGAATCGGGTTATAAACTTTACAACTATTACATGTTACATAATAAAATTTTAATATTGCAACTAAGACTTTTTACCTTTTATTATTGTAATTAAACCCCGTCTTTCCGTAAGACTATGGAAAGACGGTCTTTCCCAAGACTTTGTCTAATAAAATTAGTAAAATTAATATTTTAAAGCATGTATGGCGGTGTTTAAGGCTTGGAAATTCTATTTTAAAAAATAAAGTGTGATTTTATATATATATACACACACATATATGTTATTATTGGTGAAAAAATGAAAGAGATCTTGTACACAAAAGTACTGCACCTCATTCCCAATCACGGTCTACCACCACTTCGATTCATCATCCCCACATGCGTCGGAATTCATTAAATTTGTTTGTTTGAAATGGCAATAGTGGTAGTGTGAGAGTGATACTAATAGTGATGGTATTGTTGTGTTTGTGAATCTTGAGATTATATTAGTGTAATCCAATGAAAATGTTGTGTTCATGTGTGACTGTTATTGTGTTAATGTGAGGGTGTTGGTGATCGTGTTATGGTGTTATGGTGTTATGGTGTGAGTGGTGGAAGAAATCCATGCAACGATCTCTCTAATTGTCAAAATAGTTTTAATCCACAAAATTATATAACTAAATACGTAATATATTTATGTCAAGCGAAGGTGTTCTAAGTTCTAACCCAAAGTGTTGTAACTAAAATTTTCATTTCCACAAACATTTAAAAACTTTCCCAACTTTTTGGTCTTAAAAATGAGTGGATGCATAAGACAAGGGCCCTTCAACTCAAAAACTATTGAAGAAAGTCAGATCGACATATTGGTTTGGTATTTCTTCATTTTTCATTTTATGTTGCACTGATTTGGATTTAGAGCTGAAAAAGTCATTTAGTTTAAGGTTCCGTTGCCCAAATTTGCTGGTGAGTCCAGGAGCATGCAAGCACTTTAAGAAACTAGATTCAAAGATTGCATTTAATATAGCAATTGTAATTTTAAGTAAAACTGATTTATTTTGGAACCATAGATTTACTTTTCCTCAAGAAATGTCTTGTTAATATGAATCTCCTTGTAAAAAAATTGATTTACAAAATGATTAAAGAAGTGTCGATTGAAAGTACTCCATTCAAAAGAATAAGACATAATTCGAGATGAACTCGAGAGACACAACTTTAAATTTTAGTATTAAGGTAAAATTTCACAAGCCGTCACTAATTGCAAAGAAATCAAATGAGCACACTTTACTCGAAAACATAAGTTTTTCAATCTAATTATTTACCTAATCTAATTATTAGAGGAAATCCCAACGGTTAAAAGGTTGAACTGACAATTATTTTTATCAGCCTAAAATAATAAGAGAAAATGTGTTTTTACCCCATCTAGTTCGCATAAGTGTCAATATAAGCTTTTGATAATTGAAATTGCAAACATAATCCTAGATAGTTAGTGTAAGTGCAATTGTACTCATTCCAGTATATTTTGGATGGAATCCGATAAAAAGACAATTTTACTCCTCTGGGGAAAAAAATAAAAAAAAAGAAGGAATTACATTTATATCCCCAAAACCCTTATTTTCTTTCTTTTCTTTTTCTCCCACATGTCTTTCTCCTCCGTAAAGCCGTTGGATCCCTCCACCTCGCTTCTCGCTGGAAATACACTGGTGGTCCTCTTTTCTTCCTCTTACCTTTTCTGCTTGAACACTCTGCGCCCAAACTTTGATTTTCCCCAGCGATGTCATGCCAGCAGTCCCACGACAAAGTCGCCACCAAAATTTCATCGACCACCGTAGTGGACACGACCAACACAAACCAACCGCCGAAGCTCCGCCCACTCCCCAGACTGTACGCCCTCATCACCGCTATCACCGCCAAATATAGCAACAACATGAAGGTGGTGTTTGTTGTGGGCTGATGGCAAATTTGTCCACACTTTTAGGGTTTAGACCGAAGAGCATTTTAGTCATTTGAATTACGATCAATACCGGTTAATTTCAAAATTGGTGTCTTAGAGTTATATTGACAGTTACATCAACTAGGTAGTATTATTTTTGCACTAAAAATTATCTAAGAGTTATATTGACATTTAATCAAATAGGTAGGGTTATATTGAAATATAGTATTGTGTATTTTTACCGGTTAACTAGCTGCTGAATTGACATAGGCAAAATTGGAGGGCAAAAAACCACTAGTCAAAATTAAGAGCAAAGTGCATATATAACCCTACATAATTGACGAAAGTGCAGATATAACCTTCGTGTTTTCGAAAGTGCAAATATAACCCTACATAATGAGGTAGAGTGCAATTATAACCTTTTCAAGCAATCTGATGCCGGAATTTGGTGAAAAGTCTAATTTACCCCTGACCTTAAAAACAAAACAAAATAAACAAAATATTTTCCTTTTTCTGGTCTTCTTTCTCCTTTTTCTGGTCTTCTTCCCCGATCTGCAAATTACATCTGCAAATTACTTCCATCTATGTCCAGAAAAGCACCCATTGGACCTCCGGTTAGTCAAGAACCCGCTTGCTTCCGATAGCCACCCAAATGCTAGGGTTCCGCTTGCTTCCGATAGCCACCCAAATGCTAGGGTTTTGCTTCGATTGGTGGAAGAAAACCCGACCAATACTAAGTTGAACCACCTACTAGCACCTCGGGTTTTCAGGAGACCACAGCGAATCGACAACGGCGGCGAATCAACGCGCACAACGAATCGACGAAAGCCAATCTTCATCGACCCGAGTCGGAGCTCGTCGACGCAAAGTGCCGCGAAGACAGCGGCGGCCCTGGGCGACACTGGGCGACGACGGGCGACGACGAGCTCTGTATGATAGCCGACGAGCTCTGTTTGATTAATTCGTTTGTTCGGCTGCTGATTTTACTTTGATTAATACATGAATTTTGTTGCTGTATGATTTTACTTTGATTAATCATGAATCTTGTTGCTGTATGGTAAATTAATCTTGTTGCTGTTGTATGAATCTTGTTGCTATATGTTTGGTAAATTATTGTTGTATGATTTCACGGCGGTGTTTCGCCGGAGGGGGAGCAGATTTTCATGTGGGACCCACTGTCATAAGGATAAAAATGACAATAACATTTCAGCAAATATATCCGAGGGTATTATGGTCTTTACATGTTGGTCAACTGCCGGAAAAAGTGAGTCAACGCCGGAAAAGGCATCCATGGTTATATTTGCACTTTCATTCAATAGTCAGGGTTATATTTGCACTAAAAATTAACTGAGGGTTATATCTGCACTTTCTCCATTATATA
>JAUOBV010413108.1:0-10462 GCA_032360425.1 Rubia occidens | reverse complement strand
ACTTGCAAGTCTCTCGAGCATTTGATCAATGAACGGTAACGGGAAGTGATCCTTCCGGGTTACCGTATTCAACCTCCAATAATCAATGCAAACACGCCACCCATTTTGGACTCAAGTGGGCACCATCTCACCTTTATCATTTTCAATCACTGTCACTCCACTCTTCTTTGACACCACTTGAGTTGGGCTCACCCACTTACTATCCGAGATCGGATAAATTATCCTCACTTGATGCAATTTGAGGATATCCGCCTTCACCACTTCCATCATTGGAGGATTCAAGTGACGTTGGGGTTGTGGCACGGGTTTTGCATCATCTTCTAACAAGATTCGGTGCATGCAAGTGGATGGACTTATGCCCTTGATGTCGGCAATGGTCCATCCAATTGCTTACTTGTTTTCTTAACACCGGTTTTTGTAATTAACACCATTTTTTGAAAACCGGTTCCCCAAATAAATTAGCACCGGTTTTTTAAAATGAACACTAATTTTTTTAATTTAAATTTTGGCCAATTTTTTTTTGAAATTTTTGGCCGGAAGATTGAATGTTAGAATTTTTAACAATGTTTTTAGCACCGGTTTTTTTAACACTGGTTAAATTAGCATTGATTTTTTAAATGAACATTGATTTTTAAAAAATTGGTGCTAAATTAGCATCGTTTTTAAGAAAATTTACACCGGTTTTTTGAAAACCGGAGTTAAATTAGCACCGATTTATTTAAAAAATCAAAATTGTTTTCTAAAAATCGATGTAATTTAAAAAAAATCAGTGCTAGCTTATTTGGAGCACTGATTTTTAAAAACCGGTGTTAGAGTGGTGTCTCTGTGGTAGTGATTAGTCTCAATTAAATCTACAAAATGCGGGATTTATAGAAGAAAACCAAAAGTTGTCGTCTAAACGCTTTGTTGTGCAAACCTAACTAAAACTTGTAATCAACCATACAAAAAATGATAATAAATGTGTTAAATACATCGGCTAACACATGCATAATTTTTCACATCATTGCTTTCCACAAATTTGCGTCCTCTTGCACAACCTTCTTCCCGGCTTCATGTACCTCCTTCTCGCTTTTCAATTTCATGGCACTCACATTGCAAGGATTCACCTCGGGTTGGGATGGTAGCTTTTTGGATTCTCTGGACTCAAGCCGGCTCATCGAAGTAGCAAGTTGGCTAACTTGCACTTCAAGGTTTTTATTACTTGAAAAGGCTCTTGTGCCGAGTTCCTCAATCTCCCTTCTTGTTCGCTCTACAAAAACATAATTATTCTTTGCCAATTGTGCGATTTCCTTAAGAATATCCTCCCAGTCCGACTTGTACAATGGAGAATTGGTGTTGGATTGTTCTTCTCCCCTCGTGTGGGGTTAAGGTGGTCCACCTCCATTGTACCCTTGGTTTTCATCGCACCACTGGAAGTTTGGGTGGCCGCGATATCACAGGTTGAAGGAGTTTGCATAGGGTTCTTGTCGGTCTCTGCCCATGTTTCCTCAGAACCCTTGTTTTCCCCCTAGTAAACTGCCTATTCCCACCATTGAAGTCTAAGTCCTGCACCTTTTCGAAGTTGTCAACCAGTTACGGACATGCGTCGGTCAAGCATATAAATACCGGACACCTTCACTTGCTGCATCCCCCTTTAATAAATTTTTTTATCATGGAAGCAAGCGCTTGGACTTGCTCTTCAATCTTGGGAGAATGAGAGGGCCTGTCTAAAGTCTTCACACGGGATCGGGTCCCAAATTGCCTTATACCGTTGCCATTCCATCTTTGGAGATATTATTTGCTATAGAGCCATTACATGCCACATTCACCATGCGCATGTATTCATCACACAATCCTTCAAAGAATTAATAGAAAAGGTCTCCTACCTTCAATGGATGATAGGGGAAACTAGTAAATAACTTCTTTAACCTCTCCCAGTATTCATACAAGGACTCGTTTGCTAGTTGCAAAATATTGGAAATTTTCTTCTTCGGACCTCGTGGACTTTGAAGCCTGGAAGAATTTCTCGAGAAATATCTGCTTCATGTCCATTCAGGAAATGATTCTCGAGAAATCTCCGCATCACTCCCATTGCACGTTAGGAATAACTAGTGCGAAAACATAGTTTTGAGGGGTTTTGTCCCCAAACTGCTGAACATGCAAAGAAATAAATAAACGATATTAAGATAACATGACCGGTATATGATTTTGATTCTAGATTCTATCAAATGCAAGACATATAAAACTATCCCAATAGATATGTCACATAGTGTGATTGATAGTCAACACTTCCCAATGTCTGTCATACAAAGGTGCCCAGCCGTTACGTGCTCTTCTTTATACTAAAGAATTACATCCCGAGACTCCACTATGAACGCTTCTCCCTAAGCCTACAGAGGCAGAGTAATATGCACCTTATGATGACTCTATGATTGAAACAATAATGGTTGTTAAACTACATATCTAGTTTCTACATACTACTAAGCTTATCTATCGAGGTTCCTGAACCAGTCTATATTAGGCATACACTCGTGTGGATTCAGTGCTCACGGCCTATGTACCAACATTTATGCAACCTGGACTCTCGATCCCGCGTATCATAATCGGACATTTGTAAGGGCAAAAAGACTAGCACAATTCATGTTACATACTACAATGGTGTATCAAAGAGTAAAATTAACATGCATCATTTCAAGAATGTAAAGAGTAAATCAAACATAATTTTCATACACATACAAGATAGGGTAATCTTGAATCTCACATAATCTCCACCAAGTTATGAATACAATTGGATCTCCAAGCAAATAAACCACTCCCTAAGAATTGAACCCAATTGTACCATTGGATAGGAAGATTAAAAGAAGAGGGAAGGGTTATTCTCTTTCTCTCTCTACTTTTTTTTTTGAAAAATTACATACAAGTAAACAAATTACATATAAACATCCTAATCTAGAACCTAACCAGGAGACACCATCATTGAATCTATTGAAGATTAGTGGATTTGAATAGTTGGGGACACCTTCCTAAGAACACCCAAACGCTGCACCACCATCGAACCGCCACCACCGAAACTAGAACCACTGCAATCTTACCATTATCGACCACTTGTAGGTTGGGAAACCACAGCGGGGACCACCAACACTGATAAGATGTTAAAAATGTAATTTATTATATTTTACTTAGTTTAGTATTTTTAGTAGCTTAACACTATACTTTTTTTTCCACTGGTTTTTTTAATGAGGTAGTGTGCTCATATTTAGAATTATTTTCAAAATATTGTAATTTAGGAGTTTTGGTTTGATTGGAATTAGATTTGGCAGATTTAGATAAGGTAGATTCATTTAAGAATTCATCCAATATTTGGATTGATTTACTTAGTTGAATATGGTAATCATTTAGATTTAAATTAGGTATTGTAGTTGGATATGATTTTAGCCTTTTAAAGCTGCCATAATTCTTTTCAGTTTCTATTTGTATTGGCTGGATTTTACCCTATAAATAAAGGGAGTTGGCTGAGATATTATACACTTTTAACACACTTTTATCAATAAAATATTCAGAATTTTGAGTTATACTTATTGCTTAATTATTGCTGAATCCCGCGGGTTAATTATGTATCAGTATCCTTTATGAACTAATCTTGCGGGCTAGTTAGTGAATGGAGAAACCTTGTGGTCTAAACTTGCGGGCTATTTAGAGAGCAAGTCGGAATTGAGTGTACCCTACAGCCTAGACGCTTGAATTTTGTGTGTTTATACTAGGTTTGGACGAAATCCCTATTGTAGACAAAGATCCAATATACCGCAATTCAGAGTCTTTGCAAGGAGATTCATATCAGTTGGTATCACAGCTAAGCAAAACTTTCCGCGACCATCATATCAGTCGGTATCAGTTGGTATTTTAGGGAAATAACAGTTGGTACCTTCAAATATGTATTTTATTTTAAAAAATATAAAATCCAACGCCAGACTCAGTTCCAGACCTGCTTGTCCGCGACACTCCTATTGCCACCGTATTAGTCTTAGCTTCTTGCCAGTGATCATCTCTGCTCAAAATTATCTCCGAACGACCTCTGTTCAGCTCGAATCCAATCGCTTCCCCAATCATCGTCGTTGCTCTGACCGACCTGTTCTAGTTCTTCTCCGAAAGATGCCAGACTTCAGATATGAGGGTGTGTTTTAAACCCTGGACCTCTTAGTTATAGAGAGTGTAGATTACCATTGAACCAGGCTCAATTCACCCTTCTCTCTCTATTGACTCTTAGAAATTAGGAGAATAGAAAATTACACTACTCCATCCGTCCGGGGGGAATCTGCACACTTTCCTTTTATGGGTATGCCTGGAAAATCTGCACACTTTCCGTTCAAAAAAATATTGAACCTCTCAAAAGACATCTTCACCCTTAAACATCTTAAAATTTACAAAAAATCCCCAAACCCCTTGCTTCTCTCTTCTCTCTTCTTTCCCATAACGCATCTCTCCAGCGTCTCTCCAGCGTCTCTCTCCAAAAACCCTAACACTGGAGGCCACCACCATCAACTTTGGCGGCCTCCTCCATCAACTTCAACAACGAATCATAACAGCGAAACGGTGCTAAAGGTGGTATCGCTGGCATTGATCGATCAAATCAGGAATGCAGTGCGGAGGAAATGCGGGGAGGTAGTGCGGAGACACCACGGGGTGGCAGCGGGGAGACGTTGTGGGGGGTACTAGCGGGGAGGCAGATTGATTGAATTGAGGAGGCACAAATTGATCAAATAGAGGAAGCGGCGGGAGACAGCAGAGGCTAGAGACGGATGAGGTTTTTGAAGGGAGGCGTGAGGAGGTGAGGGAGGTTTTTGAAGGGAGTCAAGACTTGGGAAGGATGTGGAGAAGGGAGGAGGGAGGTGAGAGGTGGGAGGACAGAGGCAGGAGAGGGAGGCGCAGACAGGGGAGGGAGGCGCAGACAGGGGAGGGAGGTACAAACAGGGAAGGGAGCTTTTGAAGAAAGAAGATGAGCTAGGGGCATATTAGCATTTTCACCAAGGGAATATTTGCAGAGAGATTTTTTCTCTCTACAGGTTCCCCTGGGACGGAGGCAGTAATATTTTTCTTTCTAACTTTCTTAAAACCTAGTAGACATAAGCCCTTTATATAGTAGGTGGGAAATGGGCCTACAAAAGGCCAAAAAATGAGTGAAACCCTAGGTTGGACAGCGGCACGGCCAGTGCAATAGCACACGACCAGCACAGTATGGCACGTGCAATAACACATGGCCCACGCTGCAGGACATGTGTAATAGTGTATGGACCACCGACTGGAAGGGGTTTTCTATCCTTCTGATGGAAAGGTTTTTAGACTTTCTGACCGGCACGGGCCAAGCAGAATCGTGCGGGCCTCGAGCTGGAACTGAACTTTCCTCATTCTGATGGCGCGGCCGTACGAATTCTTGATGGCCTGCTGGGTCTTCAATCCTTGGTCTTTAAGGCACACAGACCATGCAAAAGGGCACAACCCGCGCCAATACTTAGTTGCACGAGCCGCACAAAAGAACACAACCAACACCCTTACTTAGCTGCACCACCATATTGTTTGGCAAGGGTTGTGCAGATGGGAACGACCACGATAGTCTTCAAACTTGCCTGGGATTCAACTCCTTTCTCTTTGGCGCATTTCCACTACTACCACGATTAAGCACACAACGTTTGGTCTACTACCATCCTTGCGAATGGCCTTCTACTCCGAAGTGCTTACGAGAGATCTACAATTAACCTCACAAAATATGATCTAGATGCTTATAAGGACATAACATCCATTAGGTCAAAAAAATCTACAAAACGAGGGATTTAAGCAAGAAAACAAACAAATTCTATGAACTCCCTGTGATGTAAACCTATCTAAACCTAACAATCAACCATACAAAATATACTAATAAGTGTGTTAAATGCATTGGTTAACCATGTTTCCAAGTGCAGATCATAATCTCAATTCAGTTGTGAAACACTAAAAAAAAGGAACGCAGCACTACAGTTTGTGACCTCCAATGATACGTACGCAGACAGTCGAAAAGGTTTCCATTCCAAATTCAGTGAAATACCAAAAAGATAAACCCAATATATGCAGCAAAAAAGTAGGCACATCCTAATTGAATTTGATAGTTGGGAACCAAATAACTACATTATGCAGATATACAATGAACTACTCCTATTGAGTTTGGCTTGACTGTAAGGTGTTGTTACTGCAATAGCATATTCTGAAAATATGCATCGCTCCCTGACCAATGCTTAGGATCCGTGTAAAATTAGCTGCTAGCTGCATTATGAATTCCAAGTTAGTCCATTTAAACATCTTAAATATTTTGATAATGACCTGTCAGATTTTACTCTACTCAAGTTAACATCACATTATCATGTACGGTAAACCTAAGAATAAGCTATCATAGATACAACATTAACAACTTGAAGCTTACACTATAATAAAAAACACTTTTTACCTCGGTTCTACAAGGATTTTTACCTCGGTTTTCAGTCATAAAAAAACTGTGGTAAATGTGGGCCGAGTAAAAAAATATTTTTTACCTTTTTTTAAAATAAAAATAACTGAGGTAAAAAGTGTGAATGACCGAAAGTAGTGCGACATCGCACAAAACATTTTAGACCCGCTTTAAAAAAAATGAAGACAGATTCTTGTATGACATCGCAAGGTATACATCTAGATTTTTTTTTAAAAACTACCAAAAGCAGAACCAATATCGATTCTGTTTTTGATAGTTCATAAACAGTCAGAATTTTCCAGCCAACTATTAAACCTCATCTCACAGCCTAGAAATTGCAAAATAGAGGTACAAATTACATTCAAATCAATAAACAATAAACACTATACATGAGTAGATCTGTAAAGAGTGTACAAAAATTTGATTTACAAACACATTTCAAAGCTAACGGGCGGTGGCATGGCATCCGCGTGGACGGAATGTGCAGCTGGCTGGAATGAGCATCGGCGATCGGAATAAGCAGTGGAGTTACTAGTGGAAATCAAGCCTATTAAAGGAGGTTCCATTGGACCAGATAATTTACTTTGGGAGTGGCTTCTCTAGTCGTGCCTTTGATCCTATGCGATCAAAGGCGGTTCCGGGATCTGCTTTTGAATGACAAGGATCAAAGGCAGTTATCAACTGCCCTTGATCCTTTGCCAGAACCGCATTAATTAGTTCTGATATCGGAACATGTAATCTAATAGTCGGAATATCGGTGCAGTTTCGAGCGTGGAACTGATTATTCGACCGTCGTATAGAGTTTGTGGTTTCAATTGAGGAAATAATTCTTAAGTTCTAAGTGCGGAATTATTTCTCAAAAAGCAACAGAAGAAATGTTGTTACGACCGTGGAACGGTTTCAGGCCTTCACGATTCGTTCCTCCTTTGAGGAGCAATTCCGTAATGGCACTGGTATATTGATGTTGTGGATGCATATTCTAGGGACAAATTTTTGAGTTCGGAACTGTTTCTGCTTGTAATGTCCCGATGAAGGGACTTGAAATTGGGTCTATTTATGTATGAACAGATTCTAGTTCCTCAATTGGACTACGATCAGTCAGTATGGTTAAAAAAATCATTAGAAACCAGCTTTTTAATAGCCTCTACAAACCGATCCAAATCTATAGACTATGCTAACAATATAACAACCTATTGATTGGAATAGGAACCATCAAAAATCTATTCCGCACAACAAAGTCATCCAAAATACGAGTTTCTCATAATAACACATTGGCATTCCCAATTGAAGAGGAGCGTGAGTACACGAGATACGTATCCAAGTAATTTGTAGCGATTTTGATATTATCTTGTGAATAAGACTTAACAACTTTGGCAAAAAATCTATTAAACAACAAAAATTTCCACATAGGAATTGGGACGAAAGGTTTCATTGCTTAAAAACATTCTCGAAATACTTATCATAAAAACTCACTTCTTCGATCTCTAGGTAATCCTCACGTATATGTGTGACACACTACGCTATGTATAGCATAACGTAACAAATGCATTCCCATGTATTTGTTTGTTTCTTGTACTATTAAATACAATTTAGATTAGTAACATATAATTACAATAACTGATGGCTAAATATAATTTTGCGACATGAAAATTTAATCACAACTTGATTTGTATTAGGTCCAATCCTTCATCACCATTATTCCACCGACAAGTTTCGTGATCCTCTAGGCAGTGGTGTCAAATCGGGTTTCAATTCATTATAGTTCTCGGGTAAAGGGTGCCCCGTGTGCTCAACCAACCTTTGAATCAATAATTCTTGTTAATCAACCGGAGAGTCCGGTTGTATCGGAGAGTCCGGTTGTATCGGAGTGTCGCTCGAGCGATTCTTCTGGAGCCCTTTTCCTCGACATTATAGTACGTAGGGACGATCAACGTATTCCCCTTGGAAATCACTATAACGTAATATAAGAAAATACTAAATAGGAAACTATAAGTGGATCATAATAGCACACAACATGTACATATATCTTAGGCTGAACTTATAAGGGTTTGTCATTCATAAGCTAATCATATAAAAAAAACACCACCTACATTTATATTAGTACATTTCCAACAATAGATGGGGACTGGATGTTGAAATGATGTTTGTAGACCATTAGCTTCACCTTGTGAAAACCATAACCAAAATCATAGCTTCTTCATCTTGATTCTTCAGTGAATATGTCTTAAAGATGAAGAAAACTATGGTTTTAGGACATTTAACAATGAGAGTGAGAATGTATGAGAGGTTTGTGAAGAATTTTTAAGAAGGTATTTGGAGGAAAAAATGCTAGGGAACTTCCTTGAAAACAAATGGGTATTAATTACCCATTTGAAAACCGCCTTTATTGCCTTGATTGTTTTAAAGCCAGGAATTGTGTTTCGAATATGAATGGTTATTGGGGGTAATTTTCTGCATTCGGAACTACATCTTGTCTATGTAAAATACGACAGACTTTGTTCCAATCTCGTCACTCAGTCTCCACTATATATAAAAAAATTGGGATCGGGTTTCATATCCAGTTCAAAAACTCTAAATCCCTAAATTCTAATAATATTTGGCATAAAAACAACCCTAACGTCTTTATATAAGTGCAAATATAACCCTATAGACTATATTTTGGCATTGACTAGCAAATCCGGCTCGGAACATCAGTATGTATTAAATGAAGCACAATGCTGTACAAATGAAACTCAATTGATAAACTGAAAATTCTTCATTAATAAAATATTCAAATTATAACATAAACTTCAAATACATAAAACTAATTAGATGAAAAAACAACCCACGACGACTCATATCAGTATGTGGAAAGACCAGAAAGGCTAAGATCTAAAACCTCTAACGTACAATCTTCAATCTCATAAGTGGACGCTTACATCTCTTCAGCATCCCAAAAAAATTCATGCACTAATTCACCAGTAAATTACACAAAATTCGGCCTCAATGTACCCTCCAAAGCTGAAGACAAATCCACCATAAAAGCTGCACTGTTACTTAAAAACAATGCATCTCTTTCCCTACCCATGGATCACCCTGAACTCCCTATTCTCCATCTAATACAAATATATCAATCTCTATAACAAGAAAATATTGGCAGACCCTAACCAAAACAAGCTTTCCATCGAATGATTCTGCCATGTAACACTCAGCATGGTCAAAGTCGTATCAATGCCCATGAATATAGCAACCAATGCATGAACCATATTAAACTCTACCCCAAAGGGATCACAATACCAAAAAATTGTAACACCACCTTCAATTTTAGAAACAGTGTAAACTCTATCATTGTAGTAATTAACATCAATAAATTTCACACCAGTGCCAGTTCTAGTGCACGTCTGATAGACTGATCTATAGATTCCAAAACTTTCATCCAGACAAACATCCATAAGATGAAATCTTGAAACAAAACCCGGATTAACTGATAATGCACCCTTCCTGGTGTATTTACCTCTATCAAAAAGATTTTCATAACAGTGAGGGAGCTGCATTCTGGTGTTTGAATACGGGTTGAACAGAAAACCTTCACTTGGCTCCAACACAAGTAACCACCCAAAACGTACCTCAATGCACTTTATGCATTCAAGCTTCAGAAGAGGTAGCCTCATCAAAAAAATCCTCTTCATTAGGTAGAAGAAGTAACATTTAGCACCATCAGAGATCATTTGACCCATCAGCATAGGGAGCAAATGCCCATTGAATGAATTACTCCCGATGCCATTACGCCAAAATTGGCAGAATCCTATCATTAAAATAAAATCAAAGAAGAGAATAAGGTGCAACAATATTTTGAAAAGAATTTTAATGGACAACTCAGAACCATTAGAAGCCATTTTCAAAGTGAAGTATTTAAAGAAAGTTGAATGTCAAAACTTAGGGAAAAAGGTAGAATGCAAAAGCTAATATTTCAACTAATATATTGAGAGAGTAATTTGAGATTAGCTATTGGAAGTGGGGAAAAAACTTATT
>JAUOBV010412998.1:0-10462 GCA_032360425.1 Rubia occidens | reverse complement strand
TGCCCTACATTTTCTTGTCCATTTGCATCGCATGCCAAATACTTGAAACTTGTAGCTGGCTTCAAACCTGCCAATTCCACAGCCTCAATTGCTCTTGCATTTTCATCCTCTATCTTCCTCTCCCTACGTTGTAAGTATTGCCACTCATTCCTTGTAAATTCATTGTTGTGCTCTATGATGTGGTGCTTGATTTCGTAGATGTTTTTATCAACAAGCTTGATCCTTATTACAGCCTTGCATCTTGTTCTTGTAATGGGAAAATCTTTCGTCTTTCTTCTCTTGTTTTGTTGTTGTTGGGTTCGGGTGTCAAGAGTGTTTGAAATTAATTTCCCTTGGTGCGAGAACGTGTAGTATTTTTCCTTGACCTTCCCTTCATTTGTTAGTCTCTGTGTCGACTTTCTTACAGAAAATCCAAGTGAAGTTGCATGTGCATGGTATAATGTTTCAAGCTCTTCCCATGTAGTTGCTTGTACTACTTGAAGGGATTCTGTTTAATCTATTTCCAACAAGTTTGGTAGACCTGTTATTGAAAGCTCCTAATAATTAATATAAAAAAGCCATACATAATGTTGCAGACTTAGAACATCATGGCATGTGTTTGAAACATCAAGCAGTATATGAGAAACATCACATCATGTTTTCTAGAAATTTTTATTCTGATTATGTTCAGTTAGTATGAAACATCATGTCATATGTTTGAAACATCAAGAAGTATATGAGAACCATCACATCATGTTTTCTGGAAATTGTTATTCTGATTATGTTTAGTTTGTATGAAACATCATGTCATACATTTGAAACATCATTCCATATTTGAAGAACATCATCTGCTATAAATTAGTTCTGTCCATCTATTATCAGTTTGCAAAAATGTGAACAGATCCTGTTTAAATTGTGTAAAACTTTAAAATAAGTTCTTATAACGTGACCTCTGTAATATGAAAGGTCTGACATTTTAAATCAAATTTACAGAACATTCAAAACTAATTTACAGTTTTCAACAACATGCAATGGGGTCTTTTCATACAGATCAGAATTTTCATATTCCATAAATTTTTGCTCTTGTTCAATTAACAGGATCTAAATGCAATGGAGTCGTTCACAAATTCAGTATGATGCTCTTCGAATTAGAATACAGAAACGTCATATTCAAGGACAGAAAGTTCAGTATCTGGCCTTGCAAAACAGGTGCGATCTGTTCATCATTGATATTTGTTTTGCTTTTTTTTGTAGGATTCTGTGTTTGTGTTGATTGTATGATTGCAAACTGTTTTTCGATCTGTAAATAACCTTCTTCCGTCATGATCCGATTTCGAATATGCAAATTTCAAAATTCTGTTTAATCAAGTTTTGTGATGATTTCTGCTGAAGACCTTTGTTGCTGGATGATTAACCGATGCCGACTGATGATTTTTTTCAAAATTGGATCGGTTACTTTTGGATGAAGAACAATGGTTGAATGCAGATTGATGATTGAGAGTTCTGAATGAATTTGGTTTAGATTTTGGTGTTTGATCGAGTTTTGGTTGAACGCGTTTGGTTGAGGCATGTTTTGGGCTTCATTTTTTTCACGCTTTTGGGCTGTGAAGGGTGAGCTAGGCTTTTTTCTTTTATTGCTCTTTGGTCCCTGAATTTTTTTGCGCATTTCACTATACACCCGAGCCCATAATAATTATGTTTTAGTCCCCGAATTTAGTTTCCCATTTTCTTATTTTGCCTCTAGTTCCTGGTCTCACCATGAGACGGACTCTAGTTTTTTTCCTGTTAATTTAATCCTTGATGTTAGTAAATAGATTCATTGCACTCTAAAATGATATGTATGTATTTCTAAATATCTAGAATAGTGTGTACGTATTTCTAGAATTTTACACTAGAGAAAAGTGCAGTTTTAATCCTATATTTTGATCGAAAGTGCAAAATCAACCTTGTAAAATCTGAAAGTGCAAAAATAACCCTAGATTTCATTGACCAAAATGTCAACGGTCAAATTGGTTGGAAATCATTAAAATGACCATTTTACCTTTCTGTTAAAAAATAAAATAAAATAACATATTGAAAGACAATATTTCCCTTTCTGTTAATAAAACTCATTCTTTCTTTTGTTCCTGATCTAGTGATTTCCACTCCAAAAAATCATCAACAAAGCATGTCGATTTCCTTATGTTTCTGCGATTCCCCTATTTTCCTATGATTCTGCTGATCACCTATTTTCCACCATCATAAAATCCTACATCCTCATTTTCCTATACTTTCTTAGTCCATGTATCGGGATCGTCCTCTCCTCGATCCTCAGCTCTACCTCTGGCATCCTCCTCTCCCTTCTCCGACTCGGCGTGATTCAGAAGAATAATTGCCACCGTGACCCGGACCACCCAATTTTTTATGAACACATCGACGGCAGCACCGGAAATGACGAGGTTAGCAGGAGGAATTGCTCCTGGATGATGGGTTCGTGGGAGGCCATTGAAGGTGATTCAAGAAGGACCCGGTTGCACGGATGACCCAAAAATAAAGGACACAAAACGGATTTGGATTCGGATACTTCATCAGAGGCGATGGGGAATGTGGGTTTTCGATGGGATGGGGATGACGATGGCAAGGACAAAGACGGAATGATCGAGATTAAAATGGGGGAAGAAGGCGGTGGCGGTGGCAGTGGAGGAGAACTTTAGCAGCGATTGAAAAAATAGGATAATTTGATTGAGATGAGGGTTGAGGGCGGCAGGGTAGGTTTGAGAGCGAGGGAGGCTAGTGGTGGGGTTGGGCTAGGTTTGGTTGTAATTCTGGCGGCGGTGGGGTTAGGGTTTAGGCCGGGGGGGCTAGAGATGGGCTGGGTTTTTTTTAGGGAGAGGGTTAGTGGCGTGGCATGGCATGGCTGGGCTGGGTATCTGGGTGGGGCTATAATTCCAGCGATGGCACTCGGTGGCGGTGGCGGTGGTCGCGGTCGTGGGGTATAGCGTGTTTGAGGTTGGAGAAACAGCTTAGCGTTTAGGGTTGAAGAATAAGTTTAAGGTATAATGGTAATTCTATTTTAGTTTAGGGTTTTTATTAAGAGAGGGGTATTTCTGTCTTTTCATTATTAGTCAAAGTCGGATTACATCGTCAATGCTAGAAATCAGCCAATTGGGTAAAACTGCATATTTTAACTAAAAGATATGGTTACTTCTTCACTTTCAAATTTTACAAGGTCATTCCCGCACTTTTCAATTTTATAGGGTCATTTTTGCACTTTTCCCAAAATATTAAGTGTGATGAACCTACCCAGCCGCACCCGTCTTGTCGCACCCCCTCTTCTTCAATCTCTTTTCCCCATATTTCCATTAGGGGAGAAGGGGAACAACAATTATTTTAATTTATGTTTCTGTTATTCAATAAGTGTGAGATTTATCTCCATATATTAGTTTTGTTCTTCAACCTGATCGATTAGATCTTTGTGTTCATGATGATAGCTCGATTTAGTTGTTCACGTTGGTGTATTGTTCTCGATCTGCTTTTCAGATCTTGTGGTCGTAATTCTGTTTGTGATTTTGCTTTTGGGTTTCTATTAATTTGGATACGCCAGATTTGTGTTTTTCGAGGTGTTTACACTTTGGACGAAATAGATCGTGGTTGGATCAAGTGGTGTTACAGTTGTAGAAGATCCATGTTTGGCGCAGTGATACACTTCTCTCTGCCAAGTGGTCATGATTTTCGCTGGAAGTAAGTTAATGTCCCCGAGGGCGATGTTACAGTTTTTATTGGATCTCCGATCTGTAATAGTACAGACGATCAGTCTGGTTGACATGTAATTTGAATATCCTTACAATAAATTAGTTATTGCCAGAGGCTAGTTAGGTTCGATGGCAATTTCACTTATTGTAATCGCCGCTGGACGCTTTTCCAGCATCTTGGAATGATTGATTTTTCTATTTAAAAAAAAACTTGCTCCCCTCCCTGAAAATAGTAATTAGCAGTAGAGTCCTAAACTACAATTCTTTATGGTTACGATTTCATACGGGACTTGCTAATTGTGGGTTGAATTTGTATGACATGAGCATTGTTGAGAGACACTCCTAGAGACACCTATTTCGTCGTCCTTAAACAGATGCCTCATCTTTATCCTCTAATGACACCTTACCTCGCTGACTTTCAAATGCCCAATCCATTATAGACACCTTCAAAATTTTATAAATTATATTTATGCATTATTATATAAGATTTTTTTTGATACATTTAACGACATCATAGCCTTAATTATATTGATTTCAGTTTACTAGCCATTTTTGGGCCAGCGTAACTAATTATTTGGGCTAATCTGTGGGCTCAGAATTATACACACTTGGCAATTAGCCTATCTTAGAAGTTCCATCTGTGGGCCTATATGGGATGATGGTCCTACACTACTTAAATCTTGAAGGGAAAAAAAGAGAACACTAGAGTCCAACAAACTTAAAGTAAAATATCAAAATATCCTAGTATATAATTTTAAAAGGGTAAAAATAACATTAATTTTTTTGTTAAAAGTGCTGAAATAACTTTGCATGCGTTGACTATTAAAAAATTTGCGTTTATCATTTTGGAAATGACAAAATACCCCTGATTAGTTTACTTTTTGAAATTTTGAACAATTTTACCCTATAAAAACATAAGGTTAATTCAATACATTTTCTAAAAGGCATAAAGTTAATAGGTTATATCATAACATTTATAAAATACACAAAGTTAGATCAGTACACTATGAAAAAATAAAAAGTTATATAAGTACATAATGGAAAAGCATAAGGTTAGATCAATACTTTTTTCAAAAATATAAGGTTAGATCAGTACTTACTACAAAACTTCTTATCCAACTGCAAAATATGAAAGGTTGATTTTATTCATGATACAATGGTACAGTATATATACAGCATATACAGAATAACAAATGGAAAATGGAAAATGATTATATCTATAGTACAAGATATACACCCAACTTGCCAAAAAAAAGTCTGAAATATACGTCATCAAAGAATTTTAGTGAACAAATCCACAAGTTGACTGCGAATATGATGAGTAACAATTTGACCAGACTGTACTAAATCGCGAACAAAAGGATAATCAATCTCAATGTCTTTCATGTATTCATGAAACACAGGATTAGCTGTAAAGTGAAGAGTTGTCTGACTATTACAATATAAACGCATATGAGAAGAGTGTCTTGCGCCCAAAGACCAAAGAAGAGACTTAAGCTAGAGCAACTCACAGTAAGCAACGACCATAGCCTGGTATTCCGCTTCAGCTGAAGGCCGAGAAACAGTGGGCTGCTTCTTTGTCTTCCAAGAGATATGGATCTCGTCAATCATAACAAAATATCCAGTCAAAGAACTGCCCAATCAGAATCACAAAATGCAATAAGCTGAAGTGAACTTTTAGCAGAAAGAAATAAACCTTGACCTAAATAGCTCTTTAGAAAATGCATAACAAGCAATGCAGCCTGCCAGTGAGCTACACTTGATTTCTCCATAAACTACGCCAAGGTGTGCACATAATAGCTCAACTCCAAACAAGTAATCGTAAGATAAATCAATGCCATCCAGACGCCTATACTACACTGGGTCATCAAATACAGGGCCATCCGTGCACGCCATGTTGTGTTGTTGCTCCATAGGAAAATTTGTAGGTTTGGCTGCCAACAATCCTGTATCCGACAAAATATCAAGCTCATATTTCCGTTGACATAGTTGCATGCCATCAGGCCTTTGAGCAATCTCAATTCCTAAAAAATACTTCAACATGCCCAGATCCTTCATGTGGAAACACAAACAAAGATATTTTTGAACTCAGACATTAGAGTCGAAGAAGAACCAAGAACAATAAGATCGTCAACATAGACCAGGATGTGGAGGGAGACACCATCACGTAAATAAGAGAACAAAGAGTAATTTTCCTTACTCTGAACAAAACCAAATGTGCGGAGAGTAGTTGCAAGCTTGGTAAACCAATTTTGTGGTGTATGAAGAAGACCATAAAGATATTTATGAAACTTGCATACCAAACCATGTGCAGGAAGCGTGTAACCAGAAGGTGGTCACATGTACACTTCCTCATCGAGACCTCCATGCAGGAACATATTATGAACATTCATCTGATTAAGCTCTCATCCTCGAATAACAGCAATAGCAAAAAAGAGACGAACGGAGCTCGTTTTGGCAACAGAAGCAAAAGTCTCAGTATAATCAGTGCTCTTAATCTGACGATTTCCCAAAAAAAACCAACCGAGCCTTGTAACGCTAAATCGAACCATCATATTTATACTTGGTTTGAAACACCCATTTACTTCCTATGGCGTGTTTTCCAAAAGGCAAAGGTGAGAGAACCCAAGTATCATTCTGCTCCAAAGCATCAAGCTTATCCGTCATAGACGCACACCAATGAGAGTGATGAGAAGCCTCAAAATACGTAACAGGGTTAGAGTCATCTGTAACTGTAACTAAAAATGCAAAATGCAAAACTGATTTTTTTTACAAGAAAGATAATCTACAATAAGGTAACGTGTACCTGAGGACAGTGCAAAGGGACGAAGTAGTAGTAGAGGGGATGTTTAAATGGAAATATTAGTGCAGAAATAATCCTTCCATTTAACTGGCGGCTGACATAGACGAGTACTGGGAGAACGAGTTGGCCGGGGTGGTGAAGATAACTCAACCTCGAAATCTGAAGAAGTCAGCAGTTCAAGTCGTGGCTCAGGGAAGGCCGAACGCAGATCAAGAATGGTTGACCGTGGCTCGGAGTGGAGCTTGAGAAGAGCTGTCCGAGACTCAATGGATGACAGTTGGGGGTGAACTACGCCGTTCGCGGTATCGTACTAGGAGCTAGCCACAGAGGAGGAGTTGGAGCTGGCGGTAGCTCGGACAGAGAATCCAAGGTGGAAGGCGGCTACAAAGGCTGTGGTGGCATGGTATCATAAGCTGGCGGTGGTAATTTTGGCAAGGTAACCGACACAGAAAAATCAGCAACAGGTGCATACAGAAAGCAATCATCATAAAACACAACTTCTCGATTATCAAACATAGTACGAGACTCCAAGTCACAAACATGCCAAGCTTTCTTGTCAATCAGATTGCCCCAGATCGACACATTTGTGACTTCCGGATGCAAACTTATCTTGCGGATTTGGAAGTTAAGAAGCAAAGCACAGACAACCAAAAACTTTGAGATGATTGTAATCTGGTGCACGAACATGAAGAAGTTGATGAGGCGAACGACCATCCAAAACCGGTGTTGGAGTGCAATTGATCAGGTAGGCAGCAGTAAGAAGGAATTCTCCCCAGAAGTCAATAGGCAAATTAGTTTGGAAACGTAGAGCACGAGCTGCATTGAGGATATGACGGGGCTTCCGTTCCACGCACCCATTTTGTTGTTGTGTGTAGGATGCAGATGTCTCGAACAAAATCCCTTTCTCTACAAAGTAAGGCTTGAGAGGCAGAAACTCAGTTCCATTGTTAGCCCGAACCCGTTGCACAAGTCGACGAAACTGCTTCTCCTTCATCTTGACAGGTACATGAGACTTAGAAACTAACAAATAAATCCAAATAGCTCGGAAATTAATCAACTATTGTTAAAAATGAAAATTCTCCACTAGAAGAAGGGGGAGGCATGAGGCCCCGAACATCACAACGTATAAGTTCAAACAAACGATTAGCTTCAGAATCAATCATGTGAAAGCTATTTCTAGACTGTTTAGCCCGATGACAAACCGAGCAAGGAACAATTTTATTCAATTCAGTACGACTTAAAACAATAACTGGGATAGAAGACAACACCGAAGAGGACGGATGACCAAAAAGTTGATGCCATAGCTCAGACGACGACACAGCTGCAGCAACTGACAAAGACAACTGCAAAACTGGCGGAGCACCCAGTCTGCACAACCAATAAACCCCACCCTGCTAATCACATGCGCCAATCACTGTCCTCGTGCTGATATCTTATAAAATGCATAATTTCTCGATAAGCAAAGCCAAACATTTTTAAGAAGCAGTTAATTTGGCAAATGATAACAACTTACAATGTAATTTCAGAATAAATAAAACACATGAAACAACAATATCTATAATATATTTCTTTCCGTGTTCAGCAGCAGAGAAAATAGTTCCATCAGGAAGGACAACATCAACAACATTAGGAGGCTCAATATCAAGTAAAAGATCCCTGGCACCGGTCGTATTATATGAAGCTCTGGTGTCAAGAATCCCAGGTAAAACAGTCATACTTGACGTATTGTCAGAAGTACTCAGCTTAGAGAACATGTTAAGAACTGTACTCCACTGTTTCTTAGACAAGGTGGGCCCAAAAGCTAACTGGTCAGTATCGGAGTGGACGGCGGTGGCGTTGCCCGGTGGTGGAGCTGCGGCAACTGCAGGCTGAGCTATTCGGTAAACGACGATGCAGGAGGAACGCGGGTTCGATGATTTTGTCCATTTGGTCCGGATCTAGGGGTTTTGTTCTCCATAAACCAAATCGGGTAACCGATGATGCAAAAACAAGTAGTGACGTCGTGGCCCTTACGGTTGCAATGGGTACATGGGAGACTCTTCCGATCAATAGCGGTAGTGGTGGGCAAATTTTTCGAGGCTGCGCTGGCTGGCTTCGGAGAAGAGTTTGGCGCCGGTCAACATGCAGCAAAGGCCATGGTATCTTAAGTGGATTCACATACATTGACGACATTCTTGTAACGCTCCTCATGAATCACAAGCTAGTGAAAATGACCAATAGAGGGCAAGGGATCTTGCGCCAGGATATGCGATTTTAGAGTATGATAACCATCATCGAGATCAATGAGAAATTGATGAACTACTTCATTCTCACGCTCCTTGATGGAAATAAGAGCACCAAGACAAACACATGTCTGAGGGGGAAAGTAAGTAAACAACTCATCCCACATTTTCATACACCATCCATAGTAAGCAACAACAAACTGATAATTATGGCGACAAGCATAAATGGCCGCATGTATCTCACATATGCGTGGAACATTCCCTACAAAAAAAACGCTGCGTAAGGTCCCAAAGCTCCTTAGCAGATGAACAGAACAAATTGAGGGATCAAGAGTATGAACAATCCAACCAACAAGTATAGAAGTCACTCTATTCTAGTCATTGTAAAATGGTTCACCAGGTAAAGGATTAACGATAGAGCCATTAAGAAAACCAAGCTTACGTTTTGCAGAAAACACACTGAGCAAAGAGATGCTCCAATCATTAAAACTATCACCCTTCAAGATCAGCGAAGAAATAAGAAAACCTGGATGATCCAACGGGTGCACATAATAGGGATGATTAGTGGGCAACACATGAGAGGAGTCGGCGACGGCTTGACGGAGTGCCTAGGCAGCAACGACTGCCGCTGCCTGACCTGCGGTTTGGAAGACGATGGCATCGACATCGAGCACCTCGGGCGGGATGGGAACGCAGGGAACCTGGAGTTGCAGCTGAGGATAACTGGTGGGGAGACTTGGAATGGCAGCACCAACATCGGTGAAAAGAGCAGGGATGGTTGGCGGAGCAGCTCCGATAGGAAAAGACGGAGCTTCATCGCTGGCGGGTACGTCGAGTTCGACGTCATCAAGGTTTTCAACATGAACTTGATTGTAGAGATCCATGACAAAGGTGAAGAGAATGTGGCAATGGCAGCGCGGGAAACTTCAGCGACGGCGGTGGCAGTGGCGATGTTGCAGTGACAGAGCGTGAAGAAGACCGAGGCGGTGCATGTAACGAAAAAATAGAGGGAAGCGGGGATGAATTTTAGTGTTTTGGAAAATTTAGGGTTTCAAAAAATGTAGCTCTAATACCATATAAAATATGAACGGTTGATTTTATTCATGATACAATGGTACAATATATAAGCAACATATACAGAAATACAAATGGAAAGTGATTCTATCTATGGTACAAGATACACAAAAGATAACAAAATATCTCCTTAACAACAATGAATAAGACACCCCACATTCCACATTTGCTACGCTACTTACAGCTACACAATCAAAAAAAAATACAAGTCATATATTAGAGAAATAATGTCCACATAACTCATTTATCCTACATCAAACATTTGGAATCGATATCTAAATGAATAATTAAAAATCGACAGTTCAATAATTTGATCACAATCAAATCGTTCAATCACTGAATGAATTTTGTGGTACATTAATTCAACGTTAGTTAAAGATGTATCATCAATGAGGTGATGAAAATCACCAGGTTATTAAAAGTAATGCTAATATCGGCAAGCAACTTACGTTTCCTTTAGCTGAAGATGGGTCCAAACTCTTAGATACCACCAAAACCATCCTTTTCATAATAAAACAAAAATAGAATGCATTGATACCCCTTAGTTTCTTGGTTAGTGCACATATACCCCAAGTTTTTTAAAAGTGCACATATATCCATGTATTAGCTGCGACATAAAAACTCATACCCCTTCTGCCTAAGTCTGACATTGA